>VWYP01005614.1:6119-20223 GCA_013400435.1 Pycnonotus jocosus
TTACCCCTAAAATTCCCCTGGGGTTTTTTTAAAAATAAAAAAAAAAAAAAAAAAAAGAGGCAAAATGGTGTTTTTTCCATTATCTCATAAAACTCCAAAAAGATGAAATGCTGGTCTTTTGACAACAGAGGGTATTCTCTAATGGCTTACAGGACATTAGTAACCTTCTCAAAAAAGCTGTTTTCATCTGCAGCCTAAAACAAAGCTAAATTAAAGTCATGAGCCCAGTCACGTACACAGCAATGGCAGGATTTGTTGGACTCGATGATCTTGGAGATCTTTTCCAACCATAAAGATCCTAGGATATTTTCCTATAAGACACCTTGTCCAGTATGCAGCAAATACAGTGTTGTAAGACTGATCATGACCCTCAAAACCCTCAAAGTTTTTTGATAGGCAATGGCTTGGTTCTCTGCCTTTTTCAGGAATGGTCACCGGCTTACTCCTGCCATGCAGGCTGCTGCCCTGGGAAGTACACTTGGAATTGCAATGGTGGGAGGAGCACTCACAGGTCAGTGTGATGTTTATGTGTGTGACTGAAAACACATGTGAATTTAGAGGTTTCTCCATGGAGAACTTAAAGGCATCAACAATTTTGTGTAAATAATACAAAATTGAAATAATGGGTCCTGATGCCAGAAACTCAAATATGGAAAAGCAGTTTTCCAGTGTTTTTATCTTCAAATGAAGTTCAAATTCATCAGGAAGAATTTCTTCACTGAAAGGGTGGTCAGGCATTGGAAGGGGCTTCCCTGGGAGATGGTGGATTCCCCATCCCTGGAGTTGTCCAAAGAGTAACTGGATGTGGCACTCAGGGCTCTGGTCCGGTTGACAAGATGGTGTTTGGTCCAGGATTGCACCTGATGATCTTGGAGGTTTTTTCCAACCTAAATGTTTCTGTGATTCTGTGAATCTATATATCTTACTGCATACACCATCCAAATACAATGAGTTTTATATCTATAGGAATAATAAAGTGTTGTTCTGGAAGGAATTCTTCTCTAGATTCAGACGCTTCAAATTCTGAACAGAAACTGGTTTGAGATCAAGACATACTCAATGAGGTGTCACGTGTTTCCATGTGTTTGTAAATACTTACAAACAAACAACAGTCAGGCTGAAATAGACATTTTTGGTCTGAAATCTGGCCAATTAAAAACAAGCTCTTATTTATGTTTGTATGAAGAAATCTGCATCACGTCTCAGAATAATTGACCTGATGTCCCAGGATGGTTGGGCTTTCCTGTAGATGAGGAAATCAGACAGAAAACTTAGCTCTCTGCCTAGGGCACATCTGAGAGACATTTATTTGGTAATTTTCTTCATTTTTAAAACCTCTGATGCTGGTTTTCTTGCAGGTGCTATTCTAAAGCTGCCCTTCTTGGGACAAGTGTCTGACCAGAACTGCTTTGATGACTCTGCTTATTGGGAGGTAAGACACAACCTCCTTTTAATTTCATTATGTTGGATGTACAGCCACTGATCCCCCGGGCTTTGTGGTTTGAGCACATGAGTCAGAAAGGCTTCCTCTTCAAAATTCAGAAATGCTGCTCTGCCTTGGGCTGTGAATTTATCAAGATCACCTTCAGGATCATTTTTGGACTTCTTATGTAATCATGCCTTTTTCATTGGACTCACCTTGAACAAAAAGCAGCAATAGAGACAACAAATTGATACCACAGTGGAGGCCTTTATCTCTCTCCTATGTGTTCATTGTGTCAGGTATCCTCTTCCTTATCAGAGACTGATGACGTATTCTTAATTTAGGCAATCTGAACTTTATCCTTTATGCCAGGACAAACCCAAAAAGGCAAGGCAAGAAGTAATATATAATATACATTCCTTGCAAAATAAAATGTGAATTTAAAGAAAATTTTAGGGGTTTTTAATGAATTAAATTCCTTCTTCCATGAAGAAAACCCTGTGTTCATTCCTCTGTATCCAGAATTGATGGTTCATGTCAGGCTGTGTCAATGTTAATAAACAGACATACAGTATACACAGAGAGAATTACATTTTTGGGACATTTTAGTCTTCTTTTATGGAAAAGCAAAACCATCTATCCTTAACTGAGCTCTTCTTCGCTTTTCATGGCAGGTTCCAGAGGAGGAGACAGTACCCGAAATTCACTCCAGCCACCGTGATGAGCACAGCAGATTCGAAGCTGCCATGTAGAAAAATAATTAATCTGCAATATTTTTCCTAATGATGCTCTTTTCTGTTTCTAATGCTAAAAAACAATGAAACAACATCCAAGCATTGTCCCAAACACACGAGGTTTTTTAAGACAAGCCTGAAGATAGCTATATTTTTGTAAAAGAAAACAAGCTTGATTTTAGATTACTTAGTCATTATACAAAGCTCAGATGAATAAATTAGGTCCTTCTAATATTTTTGTTTATCAGAAAAAGGCATCAAAGACTGCCCTTTAAAATTATTGATATTTTATCTTTTGTTGTCACTGACAACAATAAAGCTGTTGTAATAAACTTTGAGCTTCAAGATTATTACAGGATAATATATTTAATTGCGAGATTTCCGAGTTACATCCTTCAGCTTTATCGGAGTAATCAAGAAGAAATGAATTGATATTTTTTATATGGATTTGAACAAACTTTTAACCAGAGTATCCCAGCTTAACTTTTTAAGAAAGTGTGTTTTCCTGCTTTCTGATGGAAGAGAAAACATGCTGTATTTTGAAGCTTGACTATGGCAGGAAGCAAAATATTGAAATAATTCTTATGGCAAAGTACAGAATACAGTGATTGATAAGACAGTACAAGAGGCAATATGAGTATCAAGATTCATTGTTAATATGTTTATTGAAAAGGAAAAGAAAGTGAAATTGTAAAAAATTCATTACTGTTGTAGATCTATTTATTTATTGTCATAGATTTAGTTAGTATCAAGGACATAATAGCAGGAGTTATGAAAACCAAGTGAATGCATAATAAGGCTTACCCTATTCAACAGTAATAAGTAGACTGTAGCAGTGTTAATGTCAAGAAATATGGCCTGAACTAATGCCAGCTCCAGAAAAACATGAATTGTTTGGAACTGATTGGAAAGAACCATGTTCAACCTACAGAAGACTCAGCAGAAAACTTCCATGGGGCAACTCATCAACTCTGAAGTCACTTTCTCCTAAAAGAAGTGAAAGCAAAAAGAACAAAACTGAAGCTAAATTAAGGAAAATTAACTTCATTGGAGAAGTGATGACAGTGGCTGCTCAGTTCAGAGATAAAACTTGAGTCAGTTGAAGGAACTCCTTGAGGGGCCTTGGGATAATCCCCTGAGAGACAATGGATGGGAAGTGGGAATCAAACAGAAGGAACACAGCGCCTCAGTCCATCATTCATGGGAAGCTGCTGCTGATGTCTCTGAGTAAAAGGCCAAAGTGGGTGAACTTCTAACTTTTTTTTATACTAGGATCTTATTTCAAGTCTTATTTATCAAACTTAAGGGAGAATCTCTTCTCATACAAAATAGCACCTACATTTTCATTTCTGCTGATGTATTTTTCCTTGAAAATCTTTAGAGAGATACTAGGCAGGGCTGTCCCATATATGATACCTGCTGTATATTGCTAGATATGTCAGACTTATATCCATGAATAAAAATACTTTTTTTGTATCATACTTCAGTTAAGTTCTTTTGCAGATGTGCAATGACTGACTCTCTTCTACCTTGTTGGCTGTAAGACATCCTTTATCCTCTCAAAGCTGTCACACATTCATTTTTGTAAAAACTGGGGAAACATTTAACACAGTAAATATCACATTTTTAAAGACTTTAGAAGTATTTTGTGCGTAATTTATGAAGTGTTGAAGTACCTGAAAAGATTCCGTCTGTGGACAGCCTGTAAAAATCTTGTCTTCAATACCTGAATTTCACCCCTCAAATTCCTACTTGGGAGTTCAGAGGGTCTTTCATTCACCTTAGATGGGGTGAGGTAATTTCACTGGTTCTGAGTGCTGACCACACAGGAATACCTGAGTGAGGAAGCACCACCCACTGTCAGTAAGTCTTTGAATTATAGAACCCTTAAGGTTGGAAAATACTTCCAAGATCATCAAGTCCATCATGGCCAGTAAACTAAATTAAGAATGCTGTGACTATTCACTTCTTCAACACTTTCAGGGATGGTGACTCCCCTGCTTCCCTGGGGAGCCTGTTCCGATGTTTAACTACTCCTCCAGTAAAGAATTTTTTCCTATTATCCAACCTAAACTTTCCCTAGTGATTGATGCCTTCAATAATACAATTTAGGTTGGTTTGGGGTTTTGGTTTGGTTTGTTTGTTTGTTTGGGTTTTTTTAGTTGTTTGTTTGTTTTTAATTCCAAAAGGGAAATTATGAACTATACAGTTTTGTTCTCCAGTTCTCCTTAAAATCTTTCCATAGTAATCCATAATCTCATCCTCTAAGTACTCATTGTTTTCTCCAAAGTACTTTTTCAGAAGATTTCTCTCCCAGAGAAATCAGTCCTTTAGGTTGTCTCAAAAAACAGAGTAGGGAGATGAATCCCTTTGTCTAACCAGAGCTTTAAATGTTATTTTATTTTCCATGTGACTGTGCCCTTGAAGTATAAAATTTGTTTCTCCACAGGTTTTTTTACCCTAATTGTTCACCTCCACATTGCAGATGTCAGTGGTATTTGCTTCTCTGGCTAAGGGTATTTTCTTTGGTTGGTTATTTCTCAATTAATCAAAGTTTTGAATACCTTGAATCAGCAGAGCTTCATTAATAATCAGTTACAACTTCTGTGCAATATGTGACTGGACACTTAAAAGGCACAAGCTAAAAATATTTTATTAAGAACCTTTTATTCTTCCATGAGGAAGCCTTACACTGGCAGGAAAGGAAAGTGAGGAGTTAAACAAGACACAGAGTGGAGGATGAGCTTAAAGGATGGGACTAAAAAGTTAAGAAAAGTTAAAGCACAACTACTCTAAATATGAGGCTCATGATCATCAGCATTTCTTTTCTTTCTCATAAAAGACTGGCAGTGTTTTATCCCTTCCAACAACTGCTCAAGACTCTTTCTGTCTTACCTTTGTTTTCACTTTGACTTGTTTTTAAATTAAAAGAGCTTAAATGTGGTGTTGTGTTTTGGTGTTTTGTTTTTTTTTTTAATGAGTAAAAACTATAATGATATCTTCTTTAAACTAACCAAAGGTCGAGTCTTTTTCAGAATACCAGTGGATGACCATAGCTTTGAAGGCTCTCTTATAGTTCTCCATTCCTACCTCTGCCAGAGCAATATCTTTGTATTTTGTTACTGGAAAGAAAATTTATTTGAAAGCCATTGGCTGCATATTTACCTACAAAATTTAACTGTTGTGTTCAAATCTGTTGCTGAATAAACACATTAATGGAATGACCAGATGACCAACTGTATTTGTTTGATATTTCTTGGGGACATCTTCTTTCTCTCTTACTGGGATCAAACTTTTCTCAAAATATATTAACAAAATATATCTCCTCTTGCCAAAGGAGAACTCTTCCTGTTCTTCTCACACCTCCTGCAAAATATTCACCTTTCAACCTCCTCTCTGTTCCTTGCTATTAGTTAAATCCCAGATATATGCGGAAAACTCGACATTTTCAGTGCCTTTTTACCCACCCTGCAAAGGTGAAGTAGAATTAGGCCAGCTGGAGCACAGCTGCACACTGGCCTTGGACATTTCCCAGGACACCTTCCAGGTAGGTGAAATGTCCTGGTCTGTCCTTCAGAGCCCTGGGGCCAGCAGCAGGCTCAGGGTGAGCCAGGCCAAGAGCAGCCTTGCTCAAGCTCCTAACCCAGGCTCCCAGCCATGTGCCAGGGCTCTTTCCTTCTAGGTGTCAGCACCCCCATTCCCTGGGGAATTCCCCCATTCCCTCCTCTTCCTGCCTCGTGTCTGTGCAGGGACCCTGATACTTTTGGGAGAGAAGGAGGAGGGGCTCAGCCTTGAGGTATTTCACCTCACAACCTTCAGGTTCTGGCCTCAAGGCCACAATTTAGTGTTCTAGATTTCCACTAGAAAACTCTTCCAAACACTGTTCTGTGGGCTGTGACTAAACTTTTCTGTCCAGTCTTGCCCTTGGCTGCTTCTCTCAACACCTCCTCCTCTGCTGTTCACTCCCTTGGACTCTGACCCTCCTGGGTTAGGCTGTACCTCAGCCCCCTTTCCTCAGCCAACAGAGGACATTTTGCCCAGTGCTGTGTCCAGGTCTGGGATTCCCAGTACCAAAGAGCTATAAACAGACTGGAGAGAGTCCAGCAAAGATACTGGAGTAATTGGAAAATTTCTTATATGAGGAAACACAGAGAGGTGGGAGCTTAGCCTAGAGGAGAGAAGGCTCAGGAGGATCTTAGCAGTGTAAACACCTGGGGGAAGGATCAAACACCTCAGATTCTTCTCAGTGTGTGCCTGGTGCCAGGGTCCATGGGCACACACTGAAACTCAGGACGTTCCACTCTCTTATATTGTGAGAGTGACTAAGCACTGGCACAGGTTGCCCAGGAGATGTGGAGTCTCCCTGCTTAGGATCATATAATTTTTCAGGTCCTTGGAGGTATTCAAAGCCTGTCTGGACATAGACTGGGGCAAGTGGCTCTTGGTGGCCCAGCTTGAAGGGAGGATTGGGCCAGACAAATTCCAGAGTCCTCTCCAAGCTCAATAATTCTGTGATTCTGTGATTTCAGATTCCCAGTGAATTCAATGGAATCAAAGTTATGCCACCCATAAATAGTTTAGTGAGGAAACAGCAGGCCCGAAAAGCCCTGGGAAGCACAGAAGAAAGCAGATTACACAATCTGAAAACAGGAAAGGCGTTCCCTTGAAGCCTGCAAACCTTGAGAAAATAATAGACTCAGGCCAATTGATTTATTAGAGGCTTGGAACTGGGTTATGTGTGAAGAACTGAACAGAGATTCTCACACTAAGTGTGTGAGTACTCTCTTAACTCTGCAACAAACAGATTCATTTGCTCTCAGCTTGTGAGCCTTGCATTCATACATAACACACTTTTAAAAAATAAATCTCTGTGTGCTACACCCCTGGACAGAGGAATTTTGATTTCTCAAGGGTGTCAAGGATGTCTGTGCTAAAGGCAAAAACATGATTAATCAGTAACCTGGACAGCATGCAGAATTTATGGCTTATACAGCAAATGTCAGGTTGATGACCTGCAGTTCTTGGACTTTCACACTTGCCCAGTGACCCACACTCTCAGCCAGTCACACTGGTTAGCAAACATTTATATGCCCCTGTACCCGTCTGAGGATTCATTAGGAAGCACACGGAGAGAGAACAAGTCACCAGCTGCAATTAAAACATACCCTTCGCTGGAAAAGGGGTTTATGGAATAACACAAGAGCCTCTCAAGTGAAATTGTTTCAGGAAGACAGAGATCCAGAGTCCACGTTTTCTCTCTTCTGTGGCTGACTAGAGATGGGCTGGAACAGCAGCACTTCCATTGGTTTTGTGTTCATCCTAGCTTTTCTATCCATTCTGAAAACAGCAGGTTTCTGGAACAGCAGCACTTCCATTGTTTTAGTGTTGATCCTGGCTTTTCTCTCCATTTTGAAAACAGCAGGTTTCTGGAACAACCGAAGTCAGAATTTTCCTCCAGGTCCAAGACCATTACCTATAATTGGAAACCTTCTTTTGTTTGACTTGAAGAGACCCTACAGGACTTATCTACAGGTACTCATTTTCTTTTCTATTGGTCCTATCAACCAAGCCCCATAGCCCAAGATGTCAGAGAGCTTCTCCTACTGCATCCAATGTAATGTATCCATGCATGAGCCTTTAGCAAGGGACTGGAGATGGTTATTTGAGCAGAAAATGTTGAATGCAGCATGGTTTTTTGCTGTAATATTTTCTCCATGCATCCAGGTTTCAGCCTTCAACAACTTTCAAACTAATAGCAAGCGTCTACCTTATTTTTGTGGTAATTTTGAGCAAAAGGCAACCGAATAAGGAATGATTTTGATATGTGGTGTAACCCTCTCTGCCTTCCACTGATTGATGTACCTGGATCTGGGACTGCACCGTCTTGGCTTCACTGATTTATCAACATTCTCATCTCCCTTTCCTCTTTTCTTCCCCAAAAGCTGAAGATATAACTATATACTCTTAATATCCAGGACCAACCTTTGCAAAAAAAAAAACAAAACCCACAAAAAAACCAACAAACAAACAAACAAACAAAAAAAACCCTTTCTATTTTCTTCTAGTGCTTTCTTTACTTAGTTTATTGCAGGGCTTTGCTGACTTTGAGTCAGAAGAATTCTATGAACCTGCTCCTTTCTTAGAGTTTTTTTTGCTTAGACATTAAAATTACACATCTTCCCTGCTGATGATTTTGAAAGGCGTAGTTGCACCAACAAACCTGTATGGATGTTGTACTCACAAATTAAAAGACTGCTTAGATGCAATATCTGGAATATCACTGTAGGTCTCCAACAGAGCCCAATCGTGTTGACAAAAGCAAGTTCCACCTGTTTTCAGGCCAATAGAACCAACATGTATCTACTGTAATTCAGTGGTTCCTTTCTGATGCTGGACATTGGTTCTCTGACTTGAGCATAATTCAGACATGGGTCACTGCTCCTGGTATTTCAGCTGGCTGTACTTGCTTACCACTTGCTGAATATTTTGCATCTTGATGCCAAATAGATGCCTTCTGTTTCTCTCTGCAAACCCACCACAAAGTGAGTGCAGTCAGGAAACCTCCCTCCAGTGAAGAATCAGCAACACAGAGTTACATAAAAATAAGTCTACCTGTACCAGCTAAAAAGGTATCACATTGTCTCAGGGACAGATCCATGGTGCATGTAATCTTGTATAAAAAGTTTGAATGTATCTAATGCTATATCTTGGCCCAGGAACAAACTGATTTATTTTTAATAAAATAATGGCAGTGAACATTTGAACAGGTTGTTCAGGTGNCTCTGCAAACCCACTAGAAAGTGAGTTCAGTCAGGAAACCTCCCTCCAGTGAAGAATCAGCAACACAGAGTTACATAAAAATAAGTCTACCTGTACCAGCTAAAAAGGTATCACATTGTCTCAGGGACAGATCCATGGTGCATGTAATCTTGTATAAAAAGTTTGAATGTATCTAATGCTATATCTTGGCCCAGGAACAAATTGATTTATTTTTAATAAAATAATGGCAGTGAACATTTGAACAGGTTGTTCAGGTGTAGCCTGTACACAAAAGAAACATAATAGCATAGAGATAAGTGTGAAAACATGAGTCAAAAATTGAATTTACAAGGGCTTTCTGAGGGAAGACAGAACTCTCAGTGCAATCCTTTGCTGATTTGGGGTTTCAGCTGTTGACACTTCTGCTCATTTTAGCACAATGGAACTCTTCTCCCAGCTGTGCCATTCAGTCATTATCCACCACAATGTCTGGCACATTCCCATCAGTTCAATCAAGTGTCTTTCCCTGTAGTCAGGAAAATATCTACCATGTTAGTCACCCAGAGGCAGAACTGGAAAATAAGCAGCACTGGAAAGGGTGATGAATTTGTCAGCTGTAAAAGTTTTAAATCACTGTGCTCTTCTCCTGACAGCTGTCCAAAAAATATGGTCCAGTCTTCAGTGTTCAGATGGGGCACAGGAATGTTGTAGTGATTTCTGGCTATGAGACAGTGAAGGAAGCTCTCGTAAACCAGGCAGATGCATTTGCAGAGAGACCTAATATCCCAATCTTTGAAGATTTGACCAAAGGAAACGGTAATTTGGTCTTATTTTTCCTTATCGGCTTGACCCACTCAATTTTATTTTTTTTCCTATAGATAAGGCGGGAGCTGGGACAACACTTTGGATCAGAAATCACAAAAGGCATTGGAAATAGGGAGCATTTCATTGACTTTAGCACACTTATTCAACTTTGAAACAAAACAATCATAACTCTAAAAATGACCACAGCAACAAATAATCAAAGTGACACATTTTTGGGATCTAGAACAGGGCATCCATGCCAGAGAATATTCTAGCTCTCATGATATGGCTCTGGACTTGTGTTATTTTGGACTTATCATAGAACCACCTTTTATGAAATTAGTATTCAACTGGTTTTTGTCATTTCAGCGGTAAACAGTGCTTTTAAATTCAGAATGTGACAATAGCATGTAACACATAGCATGTAACACATAGAGAACTGTGGATTTATTTTAAAAAGGAGAATAATGTCTACAGAGCTGGGTTTCAAAATAAGAATTTCACACCCAAACTTCATTCTAATTTAGTATACGAGTTTCATATTTATATCTCCACAGGTCTTTGGAGAAATTCAGGAATAATTCTGTGAACATTTTAACAGCTGCATCTTTTAATCATATTATTGTACAGAATCCTACTTCTCACTTTATCTTTTTATTTGAAAAAACCTCATAGTTTAAGTTCATCAGTTAAATGATGTAACAATTTCAGTGAAAAAAACTGATGGTGGAGGTTTTAACATTACCTAATATTTTAAGACATTTGTTCCTACTTAATTTTTTCCTACAGTCATCAGAGATCTCAGTTCAATTCCACTTCTAAATTATGATGCCCAGCAGTTTGAACTTGAATTTCCAACATCCACTTTCTTTCAGTGACAAGTGTCTTCGAGGATATAAATTCTTTTTATTTGATTAAATAAACCCAAAATATTTATCCTTTGCTTGTGTAATAAACCTGTTGCTGAGGATTGAAAATTTAAGGCACAGTTGCGTTTTTCCTCATCTGGATGCAATTTAACTTGTTTTAAGAGTGACTGCTACTAACAGCTCCATTCTATGCCTACAGAATTATTTAAAATCTTCTGCCACGTTGAAATGTTCTCTTGGTCTCAGGGGTTATTTTCGCTCATGGTGAAAACTGGAAGGTGATGAGAAGATTTGCCCTCACAGCCTTGCGAGACTTTGGGATGGGCAAGAAGGCCATTGAGGATCGAATCGTGGAGGAGTACAAGCACCTGGCAGACACCATTGCCTCACAGCAAGGTGGGTGGATCATTCATTCTGCATTCCTGTGGAATCACACAGTCACAGAATGGTTTGGGTTCGAAGGGATCTTAAAGCTCATCCAGTTCCACCCCCTGCATGGGCAGGGACACCTCCCACTAGCCCAGGTTGCTCCCAGCCCTGTCCAACCTGGCCTGGAATATTTCCAGGAGTGGGGCAGCTTCTCTGGGGAACCTGTGCCAGGGCCTCACTACCTCTAAGGTTTTGTCCAAGTATGCAGAGGTTTTTTGAGCCTTCTCAAGTTTAGACCTTTCTACGAAATGTATGTCAGTTTGATGAATTTGGCTCCTCTGTCATTTTTGTGTCTTGGTATGGTATTCTGACACAGGATAATAATCAATGATAGCAAGCAATCATAACAAATAAATAGCAATATTTAATAATAAATTTACATTTACAAATTACATTGATGCCTTGGAAGGCTGACCTGAAACAGAGATGGGACAGAGCTAGAGAATAAAGTAGGTATTTATTGAAAGGCCTCCAGGATCCACCTTGGGCAGGACAGGAGCCTGACCAAGGCTGCACCCATGGTGGACCAAGAATAGTCACAAAATGCCTGACTGGTTATGAGATCTTACATTTTTATAAGTTTTGGTGCATTTGCATAATGGGGTTTAGTTGTTCAATTACACCTTCAGGTTGTGAGGTCTCATCCTTCTTCTTTCTCTCTTCAGTCCACTGTTGGCTGTTGGGCTGAAAGTTGTCCTTGGTCCTCAGCAGGAAAAGGATTTGTTTTGTCTATCTACTCTGTGAAGAGAGCTCACTGGCACTGAATATGAGGCTCAGAACTACACCCCTAGGCAGCACAGAATCTGCAAATATGAAAGCTAAAGCTTAAGGCATCAACATCTCTTTATTACAATGTAATAAATTCTTTTGTTCCCTGTCTAGGAAATCCCATTGATGCCAGCAAAATAATTAATGCAGCAGTTGCTAATATAATTGTGTCAATATTGTTTGGAAAACGATTTGACTACAAAGACTCCAGATTTGTGAGAATTCTAAATCTGACCAATGAAAGCATGAGGCTTGCTGGGAAACCTTTGGTTACGGTAATGATTCATATGTTTATGTTGCTGTTCCACTGGATGCCACAGGAAAATAGCAATACTGGTGATCGGTTTCTTCTATTAAACAGGAAAATCTGAGACTTCAAGAGGTAATAGGTTTACAAAGGACTTTCTAGGGCAAACAAAACTTGACAGATGGTTTGGGAATCATGAAGTCAACAATCAGGCCCCCCAGTCACTCAAAAACATATTTAAGAGATAGCTTGAAGAGTGCTAGTGGTGAAAAATACCTTCAGATACTTGCATGCAATGCTGCCACACCCTGGATTGATTCATGTTTATCTAGGTTTTGAAAAAGAAAAAAAAGTTAATCGAAGAGCTGGCTAAAACAACAAAAAAAAAGGTGCTGGCCAACATTTCTATCTGACTGGTGGTAGCTTAAAGTTGTTTGAGCCTGACACCTACACTACTCCTGAAAAATAGTAATTTGGAGCAAGATTTTTATACGTATATGTTCTTGATTAATTTTCTACCACAAATTCATCCAGTCACTTTTTCTGTGTTCTAAAAAACAAAATATTAATCTTAAATTTTTTACTTTGTATCTGCAAAGAAGGCCAAATGTTGCTAATTTGTTCTGTAGTGTTTTCAGATCTCTGGCTGATGAACTCTCTCTAACTTCCACTCTCATAGGTGTACAATATCTTCCCATACCTTGGATTCCTCTTAAGGGCTAACAAGCCTCTCCTCCGAAACAGAGATGAATTCCATACTTTTGTAAAATCTATTTTTGTAGAGAACCTCAAAAACCTGGACAAAAACGACCAAAGAAGTTTTATTGATGCTTTCCTGGTTAAACAGCAGGAGGTAACTGAGTATTTTCTTGCTGATTCCATCTTTTATGGTTCTATGAAGACATTTGCAATTTTCTTTCAGTCCTAACAATTACAGCTGAATTTCTATAGGGAAGATATCTTTGAGAAAATACATATGACAAAGCGGTAGAGTTGAACAGACACTTCACACTTGAAGTTCCAACCTCTTTTAATAAGTGAACATTTATCCTTATTTATTTTCTTCAGACTGTATAAATATATTTACCAAGGCTGCATCTTTTATCTGCTCTCTCTGTTGTCCCAGCTCTTCTGGCTCTTTTGAAAACATAATCCATTACAGAATGGAATCACTCTCTGGGCTTTATTTGGGGTGTCTGATATGTCTGGGTTACCTTTCCCACAGAGAAAGCAACTCTCTTTGCAAATAGTCCTGGTAAATACAAAGATATGGCAGCACCCTCCTCCAGGCACAGGCCCAAAGCTCTTCCTTGTCATTCAGTCTTTTTTAAAATATAGGATTTATATCTTAGCAAATGGTTATGTACATAAATTGTATTTTCACGTGGAGAGTTTTGAGTTTTCATCCTTTTATTTCAACCACTTTTTTCAGGAGAAATCCACTACCAGTGGGTATTTCCATAATAACAACTTGCTAAGCTTGGTGAGCAATTTGTTTACTGCTGGTGTTGAGACAATTACCACCACACTGAACTGGGGCTTTCTGCTGATGCTAAAGTACCCTGAAATCCAGAGTAAGTGCTTTAATGGTAGATACTGTTATACTCAGGGTATTAGGGACCAAACAGGAACCTGGAGGATCAACACATCTGTTAACAGGCCAAGGTCCAAAAAGCTGAGATTTCCAGCCAGTTATTGTCTCTGTGCCCTGTGGTTCAGACCCAGTGAGGGTCACACTGGTTGGCCAGCAGCAGGACACAGAGTTCTTACAGGCCAGGCCCTTTGCTTAGGGAATCTCATTAATTAATAAGTAAAGAGCTGTCCTGTGTTGGTCAATGATTTTGTTCCAGGTTTCCCTCAGAAACTGTCAATAAACCAAAGGCCTGTGCAAATGTTAAATGGACTATACTGAGGCCTTAGGGACCTGAGAAGATTCATGGAATTGCCCTTGTCTGGCATCTCATTCCTGTTGATGGTACAGCGTTGTTTGGAGTCAAATGGGGGTTTCGAGACAACCCTTGGGCAGAACATGGCTCCAGAAAAAAAAGTCTTTAGGTTTCTTGTTGGTAAA
>VWYP01005617.1:0-26022 GCA_013400435.1 Pycnonotus jocosus
GTTGTTATGGACTCTGGACTCAGGAGGAATTAATATTGGGAGTTTTATCCATGTGTTTAAATAACCCAGATCCAAGTTGTTTCAGACTGTGGAGATGAACCAAACCTCCAGTCAATTCATCCTTAAAGGTCCAGGCTGGAAACTGCAGCAGTTCAAAAGTGGTTCATCACTTGATCACCTTACCCAGGCATTAGGAAACTCTCTGAACTTAAAGAGAAACAGTACACCAAGCAGGGACATAAGTGTTTTTCATATATTCTGGTTTTGCTTCATAGCAATGAAGTGATGAGTATCTGAAAATATTCCCAACATTGGATAATGTGTCCAATGCCTGTTTCTGTTATCATATACCTACAAGTGGTACATCTCTCCTCTGTTCCCTAGATAAAAAGAGCCTAGATATAGTGACATCTATAGATAGATATCCCAAACTGGCATAAATGAGACCTGGACTCATTGAGGACAAATAGGGACAAACCAGAACAATCAGGATCTGAAGGAGGGTTGTTGTTGATAGAAACAGTGGGGCTGTTAAGGCAGAGGCACCTTGGCAGCATGACCTGGTAACAAGAACAGGTTGGCATAGCCACGGGGAGCTGTGGAAAAGGCAGGTTTGGCAGCCCTAAGCAGGATGCTGGCAGAAAGGAACCCTGTTCCAGGGAAGCAGACTAAATAGAAGGAAAGAAGAAGAAAAGAGGGCAGAAGTGCAGTTAGGTCTGGGTGTTGGCCAGCATCAAAAAAGCTTCCATCTGAGCTGGCTGGACTTGGCCCAGGAATTCACAATCTCAGGACTTTTGGCATTTCTGCATCTAGGTTTCTACTCCAGGTAATGTATCATTATCTGAAGATCTGGCTATGTTATCTTTGTGAAATCCTCTTATTAAGGATCATGTGCATTACAGAATGATCTTCTATTACCAGACAGATCTGAAATGTTTACAAAAATCTCAAATACATTTACAAAGCTTCCTATACAATGTCAGTGTCATGATGCCTATTTCCAAATCATTGGTTCAACACAAGGACTGAACAGTAAGCAAAGCACAAATTCCCATCTCTCCCATTCACATTGCTGCCCCACACCTTTCAAATATGAACCTTAAACACAAGTTCACTGATGGCTTTCTAATTTCAGCTTTATACTGATTCCTGACAACACCTAAGAATGGAAAGCTAAGAATGAGAACAAAGGCAGACTTGTGAATTAGGGCCTGCTTTCCCAGGAGATGAAATTCTTCTAAACCCGCTTCTACATCCGAGCTGCACACGGGGAGACAGATCAAACTCTTCATCCCGAGGAAAATCAACGACAGAATCTGCTAGGAAATGCTTGGAATCCAAATACAGCAGGAAAACACCATCCTTAATCTCTTTTATAAATGCTCCAATGAGATTTTCCCCAACAACTGCATTTTCTAAAGAGGGAAAAAAATACAACAAAATAGCATGAAAGACATTTTCATAATACAGGAAGGGATAACCACATAGAAACTGATGAAGCTGAAGTTAAAAACAAAGGCAGATGCAGAAATACAAGTTAACAAACAGCAGACCATAATGAATCTTTACAACATCTATAAAATTATAGTCTTACTTTACTCAGTCTGTTCAAATACGCTCAAAGACACCTCAAACAGAAGGCCCCAAAGCTGCCTTAGCAGGCAATGGAAGTTGGAACATATTGGGACATGATGGTGACATGACTACATAAAGAGAGCAGGTTCTGCTCTGTCTCTTCTGAAACCATACAATCATTCCCTCAAAAAAGCTATTTTTGTACTACAGGGAATTTATAGTGTGGGAAGGGTCAAAAAGGCAATGCCCTCAAAGAGAAACACTTTCAAAAGAAAAGTTGAATATAAAATCAAACACACCTATACTTTGATTCACTTTCTGCAAACTGCTTGAATATTCACAGGGCAATGGAATATTAGATAAAATGTAATTCAGATTAGATGTAATTCAGATTAGATATAATTTAGATTAGATATAAGGAAGAAGTTCTTACAGTGATGGTGGTGAAACACTTGACCAAGTTGCCCAGAGAGGCAGTAGATGCCCCACCCCTGGAAATGTTCAAGGTCATATTGGAAGGGACTCTGAGGAACCTGACTGAGTTGAAGGTGTCCCTGCCCATGGCAAGGGTGTTGGCACAGATCACCTTTAAATGTCTCTTCCAAGCCAAACCATTTTATCTTCCTGTGTTTTGTGTTTCCCTTAGAATATGGAACAACTGGACAGATGTAAACAATATCAAACTGTAGAGCCAAGAACTACAGGACCACTGCAGCTGCCATCTGTGTCCTGAAGGATTCTGAATTCAGTTCTGATCCAGCAAAATTGCTGTAGGACACATATCTCCAAGCTCCAAAGTTAGAAGAAAGGACACATACAGACAGAGGTATTTCTGTTTAGTGCTGGGAATACCATTCCAGAGGAGTAAAACTGGAGAAAAGGTCACACAGACTTACCAAGGTTGGGAGATACCTTCAAGATAATCTAGTCCAACCACCAACCCAGCAGCACCATAATCACCCCTAAATTACTTTCTCAAGGGACACATCCAGGTGCCCCTTGAACATTGCCAGAAATGGTGACTCCACCACTTGCCTGTCCAGTTTATTCTAATGCCTGACCATGCTCTCAATGAAAAAAATTCTGATATCTAATCTGAACCTCCCCTGGGATAACCTGAGCCCATTTCTTCTTGTCCTGTCACTTGAGATCTAGGAGAAGAGAATGAACACCACCTCCTTTCAGGCAGCTGTAGAGAGCAATAAGACCTCCCCTTTTCTCCAGGCTAAACAGCCCCAGCTCCCTCAACTTCTTCACATCAGACCTGAGCCCCAGACCCTTCTCCAGCCCCACTGCCCTTCTCTGGACATGCTCTAGAACTTCAATGTCCCTTTTGAAGTGAGGGGTCCAAAAGTGAACACAGGCTTCTAGGTGTGGCCTCACCAGTGCTGAGTATGGGGGGCAATCACTGACCTGGTCCTGCTGGCCACATTATTCTTGATACAGGCCACTAATCTTGATATGCCTACAGAAGGCCTTTGAACTTGGGATATATTTTTAATATCTTTTATTTTGAAGGAAAATACTGACTGCTTTGAATGAAGTTCCCTACAGTATCCCTAACTCTCGTGGAAACCAGCAAACATCTGCCAGTCAGTGGTCTCTGTACAGTTGCTCTAGGACATCAGAAATAAGGATCACTCTTTGGTGTCAAAGGTAATGCAACTAACAGAAAAAGAGGGAAAAGGGGAAAAAAAAAACCTTGGAAGAAATTAGTTAAGCTTTTGACAATGTGTGAATTGTGTTTCTCTGAATACAATGAATATAAACACTTTTCCACCACTGAGGACTTGTCCAATGGAAATTAACATCTGGGACAGTTCAGCTCATGCCTGATAAAATAATTTTCAGTCCTAGTTAAGGCAGCTGGAAGAGGTAGTCCTATCTGAAAGAAACATTCAGTTATAGCTTCTTTCCACTGTATGGTCACAGCCTGAGAAGGGAAATATATCAACATCATAAGCTCAAAAAACCACAACACCAGTGTTATAAAGAAAGGGAGGCAAAATTATTAAAAGCAAATTAGGTTCAATCCACAGAAACACCAGAGAAAGAAAAATTACCAATATCATGTAAGTCAGGGAGAGAAGCTGTTGGGATGTTTTCCAGCTGAGTCCTCCACGTGATGTTCACTCCCAGGCGATCCTTGCTCAGGCATTCAACATAGACAGTGGAATCATCACACATGGAAACTGAGCCAGTTTTTCCAAATGCATTTACCTTCAATTCAGAATTAAGTGAGATCACAGTTAGTCAGCCTGAGAACTTTCTTGTTCTTGCCTTGCCCTATTCATTTGTACTGTACTATACTCAAAGTAACACTGTGAAAAGAAGCTATAAAAACAGAAGCAAGAAAATATCATTTTAGCAAGTTATATACTCACTGTAAGAATAGTCAAAGTATTCTCTTCCACTGAAACAAATTTTTAACAAATATCAGGCTGGTGTGATATGACTTTTATGGATGGAACTAAATTGATCTGATGATGTGGTGTGAGAGTAAACCTCCTATTTTCCCACATGAGAGTGCTGTCAATCCTGACAGATTTTATGGCATATTCCATTCTTCCACACTTCTCAAACAGGCAGAGGTCTATGTTGTGTTTTGCTTTTTTATTTTTATTGCAACACAAAATCCAACCAAAGAAAACAAAACCAAACCAAACAAACAGAATCCACCCTCAATGGAAGATAAGGAATTCAAATTACCTGAAGGTGACATAAACCACGAGCCTTCAATTCATCTAAAATAAATATCTGGAATGCCTGGAGTAACCCAGAGTAGTCAGAACTACATGTCTTCTCAGGAGGAAGGCGTAGTTGAAAGTGTGTTTGAGCTTGGACTGTCTGAAATAATTGGAGCTCTAAAAATGAAGTAGAGAGGGCATTTAGTAACCTAACTAATGAGGAACTTCACCTTCCCAGTTACTTTGAGAATGGACAACATTGATTTGACATTCTCATGTTGATCAAAAAACATCTTCCCACTTTTAGGTGAAAGCAGTAGAGCTGTGAGTAGTAAATAACAAGCAGCAAGACACAAGCTTGATAAATATAAATGTTGTGCATTATAGAAAAAGCCAAGTGGTACACATAGATAATAAAGAAGAAATATTTTACACTGGAGCACTAACTCACAGAAGGATAAGGACAATCTGGAACATTACTGATAATTTTTCATAAGCCTTAGCAAATAGGAAGTTCCAGGGAACTACATGAAAGCTGACATTATGCCAATACTTAGAAAAGAAACAGAAAGATAGGAGTTATTGACCTGTCGATTTTCACTTTTCTTGTATGCAATCATGAAATCACTTCTATTAAAAAAAGGAATTAAATAGTGAAACCAATTAATACTAAATGGGATTTTGGAAGCCCAGCTTGTCAAACTAACTGGGAATAAGTTTCAGGAGAGAATAGATTTGCAGAATAATGGTGTTGCCATGGACATCTAAAAGAGCTTTCCAATTTTTTGACAGCAAACCTAAGTGATGCTAATCACACAAATTGATGACAAATCTGTGAGCTTATCAGTCAGAAAATCAAAATCTATTTAATCAGTTTTTAGCAAGTAAAAAATATGCAAATCCCTTGTCTCCCTTGGAGTTACACTGATCCCAGGCTTCATGGATGGTTTGTTATCTCAGGTTCAGCACAACAGTCGTGCTGTCATTCCACCTCCAAATAGAGCTGGCTCTTGTCTCACCAGGCTGGACAAGCAGAGCTTTCCCTCATTCAGCTCCTCTGCAGGCCCTCCCTGCATCCCACACAAGTGTCACTGCTGGAGCACAATTCTTCATCCCCCACCCCAAAAACGAGCATGAGAAAGCCTGGAGAGCCTCCAAGGAGAATGGCAGGTGGGACCAGAGGACACAAACCCCCGCTTCTTCCTGCAAGGCACAAAGCCCTCTCTGCTCAGATGCCCAGAGAATATTTAAAGAGTTGTTTAACCAGAGTCTCTAGATGTATACGTAAAGAACAGGAAACATGATTTTTGAGAGTGAGGGTAATTATCCATTGGAACAAATTACTAAGTGTTCTGTGAATTCTCTATTATTGTGAAGTTTGTTCAATTGCCTTCTGATGTATTGGGAATTTTTTCTTTCTCCTTAAAACCATGCTGTATTCCAAACACACAAATTACTGGGGGAAGTCCTTGGCTTACAGTAAACTTTATAGCAGATTGCCACACACTCCCCTCTGTCCCTACAAAGTTATTCCACTGCCATCAGGCAAGCATGGAAGTTATTTAATAACATGCTGCAGAAACATAATCACAAACAGACAAAAGTTTCAGTCTGAAATTGAAAGTTTAAAAATATTTGCATTTGGAATTGAAGAGTTTAACCCATTCTGAAGACTGATTAATGGGTGTAACCTATTCTGGAAATGAAAAGTAGCTGCAAACTTGACAGGAAGATCTGCATCTCTCAAAGTTCAGCACTGCTACAAATTGCCATTTTGATCAGAATGTATGTCTTTTTTAAAATAATTGAAAAGGCCAACAGTAGTATCCAATTACTTGAGCTCTGAATGGATATCCAATTCTTCCAAGATTTAAAGTGCTATTTTTTTCTTGAAAGCAAAATGGTCTGAAAAATACCAGAATTTAGCCAATAAATACAACAATCATCCTTAAGAACAGACTGCTGCAAAAAAGATGCAGAAGTAACAGTGACTTGATTATGCAAATAAACAGTCAAGTTCTGCCAAATTCGAACATCTGGCACTCATCTGTTCTTCCAGGGCTAAGTAGTTCCATCTACAGAATCACTTACGGTGCCAGCATCTTTTAACTAACAAGAAAAATCTGCATTTAGATTGAATAGTTATTTAGAGCTCTGTTATTACAGGCAAGAGGGACAGTTTCTGGCCAAGAGCCAGAGGTGAAGATGGCAGAGGACAGAACACATCTCCTGCACCTCAACTTAGCAACTCCCCTACAACTATGGTTGTCATTCACACAGCAGTTCTGTGATAAAAGCTGATTTTTGCACTGTTTACACCACTCTGAGCCCTCCCCAAGCCCCAGCAGATCAGATCACATGAGATCAGGTCAGTTCAGGTCAGATCAGACATACTTTGGCAGGCCTGGAGCAGAGGGGCAGCCGAGACCCAGCGCCGCTGCCGCGCATCGCACTGGGATGAGGTGTTGGGAATGGCACTGTGGAAGCCCTGGCGACACAAGAGCTGGCACTGCTGGATGCTTGGAGCTTGCCCAGGGATGTTTTCACAAAACACAGCCCCATCGGCCATGGCTGAGGCACCAAAAGGCAGAGCACACTGAGGACCTGCAGGCACAGGAGAAAGGGGGTGTGTGTTAGAGGCATGCTGTGATGGCTTCTAGGACAAAGCCCATAAAGCCCTCACATCCACAGACTCAAACCTAGCCAGCATCTTGTGCCTTTCCCACCCATCAGCTTTGATCTGGTTTGGGGTCAGCTGGCTTCAGTTCACTGAAGCTGATGGAAAGACACATATTGACTGTGATGGGCAATGCATCAGGCCCAGAAAGGGACATGCGTGGTTTCTAGGAAAAGATATATTTTGAACAGCCATGAATAAATTTAAGCAGGAAATGAGGAGGAGATTGCTAACCAACAGCAGAACAAACCTTTATAGAAGATATCTAGTGGAAACAGGCAGGGCCAAATAAACCTCATCTCAGTTCCCTTTAGCCTGAAGTTTGAAAGGTTTGAGATCAGGAACTCATGACTGTGGTGTTTTCAGCAGCACCAAGATGCTTCTAGTGACCAGTAGGGCACAATATACATTATATATATATATATATATATATGTGTGTGTGTGTATATATATAAATAGTCATATACAGCTTTAGATTAAAGCACAGTTTTCCCTCTTTATAAGTACAGTCATTCAAACCCTGCTAGCCCACTATAACAGACTATTATAGCAGACTAATTACAGTGATAATTAATCTTTTTATTAATCAGTACAAGCCAACTGCTTCACTCAATATTAGCCAAATTCCAACTTAATTAATAAATATATCCAGTAATAATTAAACACTTATGAGTTCCAGAGCTACAAAACTTAATAAGAAAAACTCTTCCTCACCTATAAATAAATACAAAGAAAAAGATGTTATCATATCATACAACTCACTTGCTTGGTGTATACATAGATCATTTTCCAAATTACAATACTCAGATCAATCCTAAACTTGCTGATCTTGAGGAGGCAAACGCTGATTGATGATGGTTCAGGTTTGAGCACCCTCCCTCTTCCCTTGTGATGGAGATACAAAGATTAATTCCATAACTAAGCAGCCACTTCATTTAAAGTATTAAAAACCTTGTATTAAACTTTCAATTAAAGTATTAAAACATTGCATGATGAATCTGGGATCCAATGTGTGAGGTACATCTTTGTTGTCAAACTCTGAGCATTTCAATGCCAACAAAAAAAGCTTTCATATCTGCCTCCCTGAATTGCCAAATGCGTATTTTTATCCAAGTCTCCTTTAGAGCAATTTTTTTGCAATAACTCTGTAAATGGGGCCACTACATTCCATATCTTCACTCCTTGACTCTGTAGCCAGACTTTCTCAGTAAAGGTGGAAACCTGGCATCCTTGTTTAACAAACTTCTAATAAATCTCCCAGGATTTTAGGACCAGAAGATATCTCTGAAAAAGAGATAGCAATACTTATCCTGGCCATTAAACTATAATAATATAATCTTTGTACAGAGTATGTAAAAATCAGTCTGTGGTTTCTTAATTGCTCTAACACATTTCTATATCCAGCAAGTTGTGTCCAGTCTCAGCTGAATGGAGCTACAATCTTTTACTGCCTGTTCCATTGAGATTTGGTGTGTGAACCTAGGAAAGACCCAGTCCCCAAAACAGAAGTGATCAGTGGTTTCCTGGTGTGGTTCAGAGGTTTCAATTCACCATCAGTAACTTGCTCATGTGTTCCTCTAGAGATGCCACCACATTTACTGTTGTCAAGCCTGCACCATTTTGTCATTGTCCTGTTTCCTGGTCCTGTAGGTGTGAATCAGAATCCAGCTGAATACTGACACTTCTTTCATAGGTGTTTCCAAAGGTTTCCACAGGGAAATTAACATCTCCACGACCTTCTCTGGAAACCTGTCTCTCCTCTGTCTCTACTCAGGACGTGGGCATGAGGATAGGAGATGCCTGTGAGGGCTGCTAGGGTACTTTCATCATCTCTCCAGTGCATCTCAGCTAGAAGAAGTTGGATTCTACCTCGAATGGAAGCAATTAAACTAATGAAATCTCCTGGCAGGTACTGGGCACTCTGAGTTATTACTTTCTTTTTACAGCTGTCTGTTCTGATGCTGGAGGAGAAATTTATCATATTTTCCCACCACAAGAGCTTATTTTGCTGATAGACAAGATCTGCAAGGTAGCAGTAGAGTACTCCTTTTTCCTGAACAATTATTAGTAATTCCCAGGACTAGAGGCATAAGGCTGGGTAGACTGAGGAGAAAGTTATTGCGTAAAAATAAAGAATTAAAAGTTAATTAAGTTGTATGTCATGAAAACTTCCATTGCTCTTTCAAAATCCAGGGGAACCATTAAAGATTATTTCAATCATTATGCAGAAAATAACCAATAGCTTTCAGTAAAACCAGGTTTCCATTACACTTTCAAAGCAGTTCTCCTTCTCAGCTCAGTATTTTAAAAAAGAAAGGTCATTAATCACTATTAGTCACTATTTTTCTCTAGGAAAAGTACAGGATGGCAGCAGCACTGTACTTGTGGTCAGCTCTGCTTCTCTGAAGAGCTAAAAACCTGGATGGCTACATTCAGGTGACTCCACCATCCTACTTTGGAGCTCATCTCCTCAGAGCTCAGTTGGCACCTCCACAAAACACCACAAACACGGAGTAGATACAACCATGGCTTCTCCTAAAATCCCATCCTCAGAACTCTCTATTGATACAAGAGAGCTCAAAGAAAATTATTTCCAAGTCGGCTCAGCTGTTAACTAGTTGATAAAAACCTTGCAGGCAATTGGGTTGACACATTCAACCCGTTTGTATTTTACAAGAGAATTGTAGAATCATTAAGTTTGGAAACGACCTGTATGATCATTGAGTCTAGCTATTAACCCAGCACTGTCAGCTCCAACTCTAAACCATGTCCTCAAGTGTCACATCTTCTATTTGGTCAGTAAACACAAGCCTGTGATGAATCACAGAAGAAAATGGAAGCAAATTATGTGGTCTTGTTTCTCTAATTTTTTTCAGCCCTTCTCCCCCAAAACAATCAAAAAACCACCAGCAAAAAAACCTATGAAAACAGCAGTGTCCTGCAGACAACTGTTAAATATTTTCTTTTTATGTCTCTACTTTCCACTCATCATCACATTTTGGAGCATAGCCTTGTAGAAAGTTTAATTGATTTTGCTTCACTTCAATGCATAAAGGACATTGCAAATTAAATTTATCCAAATGTCTCTCATTTGGATATCTCACTGGAAACCATGAGTGAATTCCAGTGCCTCACAGCTCTGGTCATTCAGGAAATACTCTGTGAATAAGCAATGTTTTGGCACATATTTTTTCACAATTCTGGTCACAGGCCAAGAGTCAGAATGGCAGAAGCACACATTTTTCAAATTTTATTTTAGTCAGCTGAATAGGTTTTAATCCCAGAGCCAGCTCAGACTGGAGCAGGTTCAAGTTTGCAGCAAGCTGTTCAGGCTGGCCTTCTAGCTGAGTTTCACAGCTCAAACAGTTTGATTCAACCAATTTTATGAATTAGTAAAAGTCAAGGATCCATTCCCTTCTCCTTTATCCCTCACAAAACACCTGAAGAAAACTGGACAGCATGCCCAGCTAGGTCTGAAATCTGCTGCAACACAAAGATTTGCATGTTGCTTGAGCAAAAGTCTCTAAAGGTCTGAAGAAATAAGATTAAATTCAACTAGGGAGTGGAAAAATTTAGGATCTGGGTTAAATTTCAGGCCTGGATTTGCTGACGAGTAAAAAGCCTGGAGCAGGGACTCACCTGCGCATTCTGGTGTTCCCCCTTTGACTCGTGTCCCTGGCACCTCTTCCCCATTGGCAAGGACACACCAGCAGCTCTCCTGGTCCTGGCTGCACTGCACAGGGGAGAAGCCCCCGTTGTCCCCTTCACACTGGGGGATGAAGCCTCTGGCAGCTTCTCGTGAGACAGCTCTGGACTTCAGCATGCTGCAGACACTGGGACCTTCAAAGAGAGAGATTCTTTGCAAGACACAGAATGGAAGACAACAAATTGACCTAAAGACTTTACCAGCAGTGCTCCCAGCTTGTGTCGTGGGTAGGAAGAATGAAGAGTGACCACAAAAACAAATAATTAGTTTCATTATAGGAATGAAGAATTTACTTCCAGTAGAAAAAAACCTGCATTTTTTTCTAAAGATTAAAATGCAAGTGATACTGTTTTAGGAAAATAGTTGGAAAAATGCTGTTATTTCTTTTTCATTTATATCTTTTTTTTCCTTTTTTTTTCCAAATGTGATGGTGTATCATTTAGAGGCTGATATTTAGGAGGGAAAAAATCAAATTAGTAAAAAATTTAGCTTTTAGTAAAAATTTTTGATCAAGGTAATTTTAAATGTAATGATATGACCATTTACATTTTAAATAGTTAAAATGGTGGTAAGAAATCAAAGATTAAAAAATGCACAGAAGCCCATTCATAAGTTTGTCTAGACTGTTTTATTTCTGGTGTTATGCAAGTAAAGGGTAACTATTGTCAGATACCCTTTCAATGTTGCTGTGCTTTTTGTGTACCCTATCACTGAGGAATTCAACTATGAGCCTCCCAGATTTCACAGGCAGCATTCTGAAGAGGAAAGTACATATGCTGAAAGCATGAGGCATCACAGGCAGGGGGCAAAGCATTACTCACACTCAGGATTGCCATCCAAGTCTTTGCTGCCACGCTGGAATATTTCTCCTGACACAGGATCCACACACCAAATCTCTGTGTCAGATCTCTGCAGCACAGTGTATTCTCCTGTCTGCAAAGAAATAAGGACTTGTCATTGCAGAGCAATGTATTTTAATACAGACACACCAAAATCTATACCCCAAAGATTGGTTAAAATGCTTTATTATGTTTACATTTGTCAATAATTAAAACATATTGAAAAGAAACACAAAATATCGTCTAACTAATTTAATAGACAGACCAGTCCCTGAGACAATCAAGAATCATTTACATTGGAAAAGACCTCTGAGATCACTGAGTCAAACTATTAGGCAGGATGTAGACCAAAAGTCCATTGAGATAAAGTTCTGAAAAAATCCTAGCTTGAAATGTGTTCAAAAAATGTGTAGATGTGGTGCTTAAAGATATGATTCAGTGGTGGACTCAGCAATGCTGGGGTAATAGTTGGACTTGGTCTTTGCAGTCTTTTCCAATCTAAATGATTACGTGATCCTCTGTGATAATGATTCTATTACATGAAATGTCTATTCCTTGCCTGTCTCTATCCTGCTCACTGCCACATTTTGAGAGCATCACAGACTCCATTTTTCTGGGACATCTGCACCCAGCCCCCTCTCACACTGTCATCCTCTCACAGCTCAGGAAGAGCCCCCCATGTGTCAGTCAATCGAGATGTGCCTTCTAAGCACAGCTCTGCAAGAGCACCAGGCAGAGCCAGCCTGTGGGAGGGAAGTGTGGGCAGGCACAGAGCTTCCTATTCCCAGTCTCCATCTCAAAACTATTTAAATTCTGCCTTCTGCAAGGCAACACAAGCTGTTAATTTTGTCTTACCCTTTTCTTTCAGGTTAACAGAAATGCACAAGCGGTGCTTAAGGAGCATGGACAGAAAGTGTACATGACTATGGCATGGTGCAAGCAAAACTGCTCCTCCCTCAGTCAAGTTAAATCACCTCAAGGCAGCTGGGGATGAACAGATCAGCTGTAGAGGTGTCCAGCTTTGCACTGCTCTGTCTCCAGCTGGAAATTAAAGCATTGGCTCGAGATCGCTGACATGAAGTCTGGCCTGTCAGAGGGAAAACATTTTTAAAATAAAATCGAGTTTCAGACCTAAGCAAGAGAAAGTGTTACATCACCAGCTCCCTCACACATCTGCATTAGGAACTGCTACAGCCTCAGGCAGGGAATTCCTGATTGCTGTTTGATATAATCACAGAATGGCTGAGGTTGGAAGGCACCTCTGGAGACACCTGGCTGGAGAACTTCTCCAGTCCCTCTGCTCAGGAGGGACCACCAAGCATAGAGGGTCTGCTCTCAGATCATGCAAGCCTAAATCACACACAATGAAATTGAATGAATTAGCAAAAAAAAGAATATAATTATTTTTACTTTTCTTGCAATGGTTAGAAGCAAGCCTTACTTCATGCATATCATATTAGAGTTTCCAATAAATATTAAAATTTACAAGAAAAGATAAAGACAAATATTTAGGAAGAAAACCCAACTGACATTTGGGAAGTTCTGTTGAGCGTGAGACCAGGGAATCCATGACATAACGACCTCTCTCATCCACACACCAGCAATGACCTGTCCAGGGAAGAAAAGCAGCTTTATTTTAGGTGTGGTGATGCAGTGTGCTTTGTTGCATACTAGGAAGATCTTCACCCTCAGCAGCTCCATAGAAAGGGGTCAGTAAATCCAAGTCACAGCTAACTCTGCTATCCAGGGGTAAGTAGACCACACCTGAGAGCAGTGGTGCAAATGGAAATGTAGCAGTTCTGGTGAGACTCCCCCACTGCAGCCCTATCACCAAATCCCAGATATTTGGCATCATCCACAAACTTGCTGAGGGTGTGCTCCACCTCATCATCCTGGTCATGAGGGAATGCATTACCAGCCCCTGGACCAACCCCCAGGGAACACACCTAGCAGCAAGCAACTGAATATCTACTGATTTTTGAAACTCAATGAGCTGCCACTTGAGTCCAGCCAATTTACACACATCTTGTAGAAAACACCACCTTCCTCCAGTCTGACTACTACTGGCTTTCTATCTTTTACTTAAAATTCTTAGGGGCTTTTTTGTTTGGTTGTTTTGTCGGTCTTTTTGAGGGTGTTTTGTTGTTTTAGGAGGTTTTTTTCTGGTTTTGTTTAGACAGCCCAGAGCATCTTGTTAGGAATGGCTCACCTGTGCTCTCATAGCACTGAGTTGGCTCCCAGTTTCCCAGGCCATCACACTGAGGGATGTAAGGGAGAAATCCCAGCTGTGCTGCTTCCCCAGCAGAACGTTTTGATGTAAAGTGACTCTGCCAGTAGAAGTGCAGGACTATAAAAGAGAAATAAAATAAAACTGATAGTGCCCAATACAAGATATCTTAAATGCATATATTGTAAAAATCTGAATATTCCCTGTATCTCAGAAGACAAACTAATAAATAAATATAAGTACATAAAGGTACATAATTTAAGTACAAAAAGGCTGGTTAGTGCCCAGATTTCATGTTTGTCATACACATGAGACAACTGAAATCAGGTTTTGGAGTGGCAGCTTAATGACCCTGATTAATTACACCTGCTGAGTCACACCTGCCTTTCAGCAAAGTTGCATTTGACATCAAGTGCTCTTGCACACATTCTGGGCATGGCTCCATTTAATTGAGCCCTCCCCTCCCTTCCACCCACCTGACCATGCAGCCAGCTGGAGAGCAGAGTCACTGCCTGACAGCAGCTTTTGGGGGATCCCTGCCCCCAGCCCATAGGGCCCAGCAGGGCGCAGGAGGTCACTGTCCGTGAGCTGTATCCCCTTTGCCAGCAAGAAGCTCTCTCCAAAGGCAAACTGGGACCCACTGGAGGCCAGGATGAGCTGCTCTGCCTCCTCCATAAATTTCATGGCTTCCTGCTTCACATCTGCACACATACCAGGGCCTGGATTAAAAAAAAAATGAAGAGTATATTCACAACTTTCATCTAAATCCAGTAAATATTTGCATGTGAAAACTAACTGGTCTTTTAATTAGCATCATCTGTTTACCTCTGAAATCAGCATTGAATTGTACAATGAAGCAAGAAAAGGAGACTTGTCAGTGCCTAGCTGTTTAACAGCAAGAGTCTTACAGTGCCAGAAGTCACAAACATCCTCCATGTCTCGGGCCAAAGGCTTGATGTTTTTAAGTAAGTTCTTATTGGTTACAAACTGAGTCAATACATCTCTACAGAACATTCCCTCAGTTGCTGCCATAAAAAAAAAATGCAGATAATAAGAAGTGAGAGTCAAAAAGGAAACTGAAGGTATATCCTTTGGGTCTAGAGTGGCAGCTGACACTTGGCCTGTCCTCTCCGTACATCTACCGACCCAGAAAGGGCAATTCAACACACCCAACCAGCTCCATGAAACCTGCTCCTCCAAAACATCTCTGTTAATCTGCTTCATCCCCTTTATTACCCACTTGCCCACAGAACTGGAATCTCCATCAGTTCATTTTCCTGTCTCTTCTTCACAGCTGGAAAAATACCATGTGATGAGAACAATTTCAGTGATGGCATTTATAGTATAGGTCATCTGCTGGAGTAACCCCAAAGAGGGCCCAGCATCTTTGGAGGAGGTGTCTAGACAGAAAGCTGACTGAACTTCAGTGCTGGTGTCTCCTCCTAGTGCTTCACTCTCCTCCTAGTGACTTCTGGGGATATCTGTTACTCTTGACCACATAATAATAAACAGTAAATAAAATCCCTCTTGCTTCATTTTAAGGCATTTTTGAAAGTCATTGACATCACAGTGTAATCCTGATTTTTCCATACAACTCTTCATGCTTTCTAATATCCTTGCATTGTATGTCCAAACTCCAAATTATAAAACCTACACAAACTTGATATGGAACTTTATTTCTCCTTCTCAAAGTTCAGCCACCACTTATTTACCAGAAATGAGTCACCCTACTTCTGATGTCCAACAATAATGGCAGTGCTGATGATCTTTCTGACAAGTTATTGTCTGCTACTTCACAGCATTTGAAAGGACTTCCCTCTCTTGTGGCATAAAATAAAAGACCAGCAAACACTCCTACTTATATGCCAGAAATTGTTACTTACATGCTGGAACCTGATTCACTCCTGCCTTTGTTCCTTCCAGCTCTCGTCCTTTGCTGTCAGCACACCAACAATCACGAAGTTCAAAGTGGCCTAATGGAGCACTGAAATCAGTATAGGGCCCTGGGTAGTAGCTCAGCTGCTCAGTCAGGAGCTGCCAGAACGTATATGGGTCCAGCAAAATGTTCTCAGATGCACTGCTCAGGTTTCCTTCCAGCACTTGAGGTGGGAGATCCTCAAAGGAGGAATACATTGAGAGTGTGGGGAAGACATTCTGGTGCCCAGCCTCATACAAAGCTTTAACAAAAGCTGAAAAGTCTCCAGAGGATGCCTCTTTATAGCCAGCTATTATGTTCAACAGATCAGGAACAGGCAGGGGTTTGCCCTCGTTGTTCTCTGCCATCCACCTCTCGTACCACTCGAAGGCTTGCTCGGGAGGGCCACTGCACTGCACCTGCCTCCAGCCACCCCCAGCATCACACTGGGGGAGATACAGGCTGGACAGCTGGGGCACAGCACCTGGGCCTGACAACAGCAGCTTCACAGCCTTGAGAAACTCCTCAGCAGCTGTCACTTGGCAAGCACTTGGGCCTGGGAAAAGAGAAACATGCACATCTTCTGAATGCACCCAAGATATACAACACCCCTACCCTCTAGCACAATAAACACCACTACTAAAACTTGGTCACTCAGCCCAACAATAACGACATTCCCAGCCTTATTATAAGAGGGCTTAGGGATACTAAGGTCCCATGCTGAACCAGGGCAAGATTTCCAAAGGGATGTGAGCCCTCCAAGATGAATACAGATATGGGGGTTTTTTAAAAAAAAATTGTGAGTACATTAGGTACTTGTAATTCTTAGGGGGGGGCCAGGTGCCACTATATGCCTTTCTGAATCTCTATACATCCATCAGGTATTTTTAGATATACTTGGTAGTCAGGTTGTTACTTGTCATTCAGCCAATCACTGCAAAAGCAACCATCTGAGCAGTGGGAAAATACTGATTTTATTTCCCCTCGGACTGAACCAGAATCTTAAGACTGTGTGTCCTTTCTTCCTACACTCTACTGAACATTGCTGCTGAATATAAGAATAACATTATTGGAGTGAGTTTGGTTTGGAAGCCTTTTCTGCCATCTCCAGAGCCAAATTTCAATTTCCCACCAAGCAGCTCTACTAACCCAGCCAACCATGGGAGCTCATCTTCTTTTGAGCACTACAGAATTCTGAAACTTTTTATTTTGGATTGCACTGCAGATGAGTTGTTAGATATACATCCCCTCTCAATTCAGATCATTACAACAAACTCCCCAAGATTTCTGCAAACTACAATTCAAAGGAGCTCCTTCACTATGCACCACTCTCAGCTGCTGGACACTGCTGTTTCTCCCAAAATGAGAAGCAGGCTCTCCTCTTGGTCTATTCTCTCTGTTGATGTGTCATTTTCAGTTCACAAAAACTTGAAATACAAATATTCACTGCTTATGTGCTTCCTTCTTTCTTCATATTGCAGAAAGAAAAGGGCAAGGAGAGGCAGTTCATAGTCTATCAAACTGATGTCAAAAGTCATTTGCAAGTCACTTTTTGGGCCTGACTGTGACTTATGAGAAGCCTACCAGCCATTAAATCCCCCTCCTGTGTTTGGGGTCCTGTGATATCTTACCAGTTTGAGGATATATTCTTGAGCTTAAAAGACTAAATCAAGTTCATAGTTTAGGGCACTGAAAATCTTTAGTTTTTATGAAAAGATGAGCCAGTGACCATGCCCAGGTGACTTGGTCTGGAAGTAAAAGAGCTTTTTCACTAGGCAGGGGTCACATTCAGGATCACATTTCTCCTGGACATCATGGATGTTACACACTCAGCTGCACACTGAGGTAGAGACATGCCAATGACACGTTCAGTAACCAGGCAGGACCTCAGGCTCCTCCGCTTTGAACGTGCCCACTCTACAGCCTGACCATCTTTAGGATTTGGGATACCAAGGTTAACACACACTCCATTTCCCACTATCCCCCTGCCACTGTACAGCTGTTAGAAGACATTTGCATACATCATCCATTTATTTCCAGATGTAATCAGATACGAAGAAAGAACCATGGAATTCCAATACAAAAGAAAGCACCTTTAAATTCCCAGTCTCTAAGACTTACATTGCACGGGCTTTCCAGCTTTCCCCCTTATTCCTGGAATAGTCTTGCCATTCAAATCGACACAGAAGCAATTTGTCCCATAACACTGGAGGGGCAGAAAGTCTCCATCCTCAGTACAAGAGGGAATGAAGAGCTCTGATCCTGCAGGCAGGCTGCGCTTCAGGTTGTTCAGGTTTCTCCTTTGCTTCTCACACTCAGTGGGACACCTTGGGCGTCTGCCTTGACGTCTTGAGCCTGGAACCTCCTTACCCAAAGTGTCCAAACACCAGCACTCTCCTGCATAGCACTGAACCTCCTCGTACCTCCCCTCCTTGGTACATGTTGGAACAAACAGGTCCCCTGGCTCCTCACCACAGTCTCTGGATCCCAGTGCTAGTTTCACCACTTCACCTAAATCTTCAGCAATGCTTTTGGGGACAGATATTACTTGTTGAAGAAAAGTAAAGAACACTGGTAGCTCCAGGACAGAAGAAAGGAATTTCATCAGATTCTGATTGCCCTGCAGAGTTACTGTGCGGCCAAAGCTGCCCACAAGAGGTTTACTCAAAATAGAGCTCCCCTTTGATACCTCCAGTGAAAATGCCTCAGCTGATTCCAGAGGGCCTTGGCCATTATCCCTCTCTGACACATCCTCCTGTGGGAAAAACTGCCCAATGCTGTACTTCCCACTAGTCCCAAGCACCCCTGTGAAGTTAAACTGGATCAGATTCTTCAAGAACCTTCCTCCAAAGAGGTTTTCTTGGAAACGCTTTGGATTGGCAGTAGATTGCAGAGCCACTTGAGCCAGTTCCCTCGATGGGAACATCCCTCTGATGGCTTCACTAAGGGTGGTTTCCAGCTCAGCAGTCTGGCTGGCAAACGGGCTTTGAGCAAGCGGGGATGACAATCCAGAGTCCAGAAACAGCTCCTTGAAAGAGGGAGGGCAGGGCCTTGAGAAGCCATCAGTTTTGTCTGACTGCTTATCTGGTGTGGAAAACAGATTGGACTGACCAAAGTACCCAGCAGGGCCATAAAGGAGCCTCGACAGGGCCCTCCGCCGCTCGGAGATGCACGATTGCTCCTCACCTAGAGAAGGATTTAAAAAAGAAAACAGTAAACTTTGGAACCTCCAGAACCTGTAATTCTATTGCTCTCTTTCAAGCAGCTGGGACAAAAACAACATTAAAGTATAGATATAGATTAACCTGCTTCTCAACTATGCACTATGCACATTGTTAAGAAATTTGAAATGTTAGTGCCTATGGTCTGCAAATAAAATTCTCCAGTCAAGACCCAAAATGAAAGGAAACATTCCATCTCCACTGCTGAGTTCTCTGCTCTGTGGTCTTTTACTGGTTCTGTTGCTTCACAATGTAAATTCTCAGATGCTTCCCATGGCTGAAAGTAAGAAAAATGTCTTTTCCAAATACTTTAGCTCTCTAGTAGGATGCCTGCTGCTAATAAAAACCTTCAATGATCTACATGAAATGTGAGAACCTAAAAAGGAAAAATAGATTGTGGAAGAACATAAAGTTATTTTAAACAATGCCCACTAATGAGGAATTTATGGAAGTTTCCTAACTAGATCTTCAGTTTCATAGTGAGGTGTTCATTGCAAGAGGTTTGAAAATGAATTGTTAGAATTAGCAGTAATAGAGTGCTAAGGACCAGATGGCATTCATGAATGAGCTCTAAGGGGAAAAAAATACAGAATTTCAACAAAAATAGTCAAATGTCAGCATATTGAAGGTACCAACAGTGGCCCTGGACCCATATCCTGTGCTAAGCTGTGTCACAGGTGTAACTTCATCCAGCCCCATCTGTACACTGATGCATGGGCAGCAATGGCTCCAAGTTAGGATGCAATAAATCAGTGAAGAAGGACAAAGCTTAAGGCTCAAAAGACAGCAAAAAAACCCGAAAGACTTGGTAAATATAAAGACACCAAGAATCAGACAGACAGGATGGTTATGGCACTGACTGCATGTCTGGAATGCACACAGCAGCTTAACTCACATGCCACACAGTTACCTGTCCTTGAAAAGTAGCAGAATTATAGAGAAGGGAGGCAAAAATATTTTGAGGACAAAACAGCTTTTTTAGTACTAGGGAACATTCAGCCTGGACAAAAAAAACATGAAAAATGTTTTTAAAAAACAGGATTCTCCACAACACTCACAACAGACAATTACTATTCAGTACTTCTCACAGTACAGAGAAGTCCAGATGCAGAGCACACAATTATGATAATGAAATTTATTGCCAGAGAGTGCTAGGAAGGATAAAAGGTTAGAGGGCAATTAGGCAAATCCCTGCAAGAAACTCCATAGGGGAGAGCTGAGCACAATGGTCTGGACTCAGCCTCCAGTTTGGGGGACCTCCCACCTGCAGGAGGACACTTGGAAGTTATGTGCATTTTCCATGTTTCTCACTCTTTCTCATCCAGCACCACTGCTGTCCCTGTGGGGGACAAGATGGATAAGCAGCTTTAGTCTGCTCCAGCACCAGCTCCCTTGGGCTCCTCACTCCACCTCCATCTATTCCACAACCAAGCAATATGATAAAGCAGTCACAAATCCTGTTAACAATCAGGATAAAAGCTGGAAACCTAAAAAGCTGCTCAAAAGATAAGCAAGTAATCTGATGTTCTGTGACTGATGTCTTTCTCACTCCTGCTTTTGCACCCTTGTTGTGCTCTGCAGCTCCTGACAGGAGCTCAGGGTCCCTTCCCAGCAGTTCCTTTGTAAAAGAACTTTCTGCAGGATGGGCCCCTTCTGTTTTCAATGTTGGCTCTTGGTAAGAGGGATGAAGAACATTCCTCAGAGGGCCAATAAGTTAGTGTAAGCCACAACTCCATAAGAACAGTAATATGAAACAAATGTAGGATCATGGGTCATAAACACTCTCCCCTCCCACCCACTGTTGAATCAAATCAAAACAGAGGAAGAAAGAATAAACACCAAAGGCACTGCTGGCGTGAATCTGCTTTAAAAGGTCTGGAAAGAAGCATGTCCCTATCAGGACTGCCTGGTGCTCTGACTCCTTCAGAGCTAACACTGCTGAGTGTGAGAGCCAAAGACATTAAACAACCACAGAATCATTAAGGCTGGAAAAGACCTGTCAGGTTATTGAGTTCAACCATTAACCCAGCACTGCCAGGCCCAGCACTAAACTGTGTCCCTAAGTACCACATCCACATGGGTTTTGAACAAGAAATAAAACAGAGACCTGGAGACACACACGTGGCATGTCGCTGTCTGAAGACTTCAGCTACAATCTCATGAAATACCTTCTCAGGAGTTAATCTGTGAAACCACTGCAGAATTTTTTCCCTGCTTAAATTTCCTGAGCCTGCCAAAAAAAAGCTGCAAGCAGCCTGAAGTCATTGCCCCCCTTTCTTCAGCCCCCTCCCTCAAAAAATTGTCAGGAGGGCTCAACAAAGGATACTCAAAGGGAAAACAACCAGTCCCAACATATGGCGAGGCCTCTTAGAGGTTCCCTTGTAATATCCTTGGTGATCAGCCTCGAAGGCACGCTGAAATTTTCATTTTACCGTAAGCCTGTGTGTGCCCAGAGTGCTCTGAGCACTTGGAGCCCTGACACCTAGGGCGGATTCCTCCTTTTTTAGCTGCATGGGAAGCTGGGCTGTGTCTCACAGACAGAGCAGTTGCCTTCCCCCAGGGCAGCCCCCACATTAAGACCCTGTGCCCCAGCCCTCTAGCACAATCCTGAATATTTAGGTAATGTGCTTCAGAGCAAAGGTTTTTAACTTTCCTCCTGCCCTCCAGCCCCTGCACATTTCTGCTGTCATTTCCATCTGGGGCACTGATTTGATGGTGTATTCTCTGTGGAATCTCTCAAAGCCCTAATCTATACACTTTTTCTGAATTGTTTGTTGGGTGTTTTTTTACAGGATTTGGCAGTTTTCATGGCAAAATATGCAGTGACAGAGTTGGGAAAAAAACAAGTCAGAATGGGAAATGAAATTCCACAGCATTTCACCAAAGGAAGGAGGTAAAATACAAAATCACCACCACTTGCTTCCTTATATTATCCCAGATACTCTCACTTAACACCTCTGTTCCTGAAGCCAAGAGCCAGATATCAGAGCTGCAAAGAAAAGCCTTGCTGCACGCAAAACTAAAAGGCTAAAGAATGGTCATAACAGAAAATGAAAGCAGTACGATATTTAATAATTTGTTAGAATGTGACTCTTAACCGCAGGAAGGTTTCAGGATCTTTGACCAGCAGAATCTGTCAGAGATGAGGAAGGAGCTGGTCTGTTCTGCTTCCTTCTGAAGACACCGAGAGATGGGCTCATGGTTCCTTTGGCAGATCTCATACATACCGCAGGCCGGGGGCTGTCCCCGCCTCCGTGTGCCCGGGATCTCCTGTCCCCGTGTGTCCACGCACCAGCACTGTCCCCGCTGGTGGCACTGCAGGGGCGCGTAGCCCCCGCCCGCCGCGCAGGACGGCACGAAGGGATGCTGGAAGCGCAGCGCTGCGGAGCGCTCAGCCTCGCACCGCGACGGGCCTGCAGGGAAAACACAGCCCGGTAAGCACGGAGAGCTTAAAGGTTCACAGCCACCTCTGTTTCATCCCATTGTTAGCCCATTTGGGACGAAAAAATTAAGAAAATAAATAAATAAAAAAGGGAGAAAGTTTAATTTCCTGATCGTTTTCACTGACGCATCAAGTACCAGCTCAAAATGCAAATTCCCCATCCTCTTTTCCCATGAAGAATTTGCCTCATGGTTTTCTACTGTAGGTATTAATTTCTGAAAATTAAACAGAAGATAAAACATTTTTTCAGCAATAGTTGCAAGTAGGCAGAGCAGGAATATTTCTCCCAGGGAATCATGCTGGAGGCTGGGCAAGCTCTAGGCCTTAGTGCACAAGCAAAGCTGGTCATCAGAGACAGGTGTACAGCTTGATTTGAAGGCAAACATTGATATTTCTGAAGAGAATGAGGCATTGCTCCTGCAAACAGATCTGCACCTGACTGTGGTGATTTGGGCTGAGGCCACCCTATTTCTCTATTTCCCTCTGCAGGGATCTGAAGACATTATTCCTGTCAAACTGGCCTTAAAGGTAGAGAGGACAAAAATTCAGCAAGGAAATTTTCTGGGATATGATCTTTCCAATACAGGACTTTACCCTCTAAGCAGAAATTTTGCTTGTTTATATTAACCTGCAATCCTGCAGCCTAAACACTTCTCACCTTCAAGAACTTTCCAGCTACACTCAGCTACCTGAGTGAGGCAGCGAGAGCACCGTGCCAGAGCAACCTGTTCATCCAGGGGACTCAGACAACTTTCCTCATTTGAGTGGCTTCGAGTGACAGAGCTGTGTGAGAGCATCCCCTTCGGTGTCTGATGAACGAGGTCACATCTCCATCTTGTGGCTGGAACACCTTCATCAGAGCTGACAGCTGCTGCAGCCCCAGCTACAGCCAGAGCTAAGCCAAAACCACTGTGCAGTGCAGAGGGAAGATGCCTTCAAGACTCCCCAGAAGGATCAGCTTGTCCCAAAGCAAGAAAAACTGTCTGGCTACATGGCCAGAAGGCTGACATCAGTATCTGCTTAATATTTCTGGTGATGCAAGTCCTTAGCAAGAGTCAGAAAGCAATGTCAGAAGAGTTTGGGACTTTGGATGGGAGGATGAAGCATCAAACTCAGAGATTCAAACTCTGCTCAGCCAAGGCAGTTTGCTTTGGGTTCTCTTCTAGGAGGGATAAGGTACCTGAGCTCCTGTCCTGGAGAGTTCTTTGCCTGTAGGTGGAGAAACTCTCTCCCCACATGCCCTGACCAGGGAAGGAATGGGCCCAAGGGCAGATACAAAAGTTCAGCCTTGCTGGCCAAGGCTCTACAAACCCTTGTGTGGCCTCCTGGGAAAGGAGTGTGTTGTGGTCAATGTAAAATATTTCCTGTTTCTGGGTGTACCAACATAAATTAGTGAACATTTTCTCAGGCTTTTAATTTAATAAATCCATCTCCATAATCTCAGAGCAAGAGATATGGAGCGTTCATGGGATTTCAAACAATGTGATCTGCAGGCACATGGGAAAGCACTGATCAGAGGACAGGCACAATCTGCAGGTGAGGAATGTACAGTGCAGAGGATAAAAGCCAGCTGCAATGAAGGGACTTTGATTCTTGCATTGAAACTGTGATATTTTATGTTTTCAGAGCAAAAAACGCTTATAACAACTCTCCCCAACAGTAGCTGTCACATAAAAGCTCCAGAACTGCCACCTGATTTACAGGGCATCTCCTGGGTGCTACTTACACCTGAACTGGCCAGAGGTGGCCAGCTGGACCCCCAGGAATCGCCTCTGCAGGATCCGATGGATGCTGCTCTCGGTGAACGTGCGGGCAGGCGCTGGCTCGGAGAAAACCGTGTCATAAACGTCATCAAGCAGCAGCTCCAAGCCTGGGAAAGACACGCTTTTAGCACAGGGCCTGCTTTTAAGACAGAAATCACCCTTATACCAGAGGAGCAAAGCTGGGAGACTCTGAGGAAAAATAAATCCAGTCCTCTAAACAAGTCAAATGTGAAGTTATACTGCATAACCCTAAAGCACCACACCCTGCACCTAGTGCCGGGTGCCCAGGCATCACCTTTAGACCTTAACATCTACCAAAACAAGCAGGAGAAACATCCCATAACTGGATGTAGGCTGTAGTTTTGTAATGTTCATCCTGCAGTACAGAAATTGATGGAATTTTGGAAACAGATGTTACCAAAACCAACTACAAGTCATTTTGGTTGCATATAAAAACCAAGACATTCAGTAGTTTCTCTGAGTGCACAGATTTTTTGATAACTTCTTTCTTTCCTGGGAATTAAGTGTTGAAGTTCTTGACTATTATTTAAATTTCAAGCTATTGTGCTTTGTATTTTTTCCCCTTTAAAAAAAATTAAAAATTAAAACCACAGTATCTAAGGAAGATCTTGAAATTCTCAACCTCCTCATTCTTCCTTGTTGAGAAAAGATCATTGTTTCTTCTAAAGCACCCCATCAACTATTAAAATGCCTAAATCCTGAGGTTATGAGTGAAGAGGATGTCCCTGCCCATTGCAGAGAGGTTGGACTAGATGTTCTTTAAAGGTCCTTTCCAACCCAAACCATTCCATGATTCTACCTAAGCAAGAAGAAAAAAGTTCTTTCTTCAGGCCCTTTGTATTCCCCTGGCTTTGCTAATAGGACATATCAAATATGACACAGCTCTATAGTGTGGGCAGAAAGTGGACATTCAGAAATCTTAGTCCACATCTCAAAGAGGACAGGATTAGCTCCCAGGCACCAACTCCACTCATTGCTGACTGAAGCTCTGCTCAGGGTGGGATTTCATCAGTGTGCTCCAGCCCTTCCTGTGGGCATTACACTGGTCATATTAGTCTTACCCCTTGTGAGATTGATATTGAACTTCCAAATGAATCTGAGGACTGACAGTTGTTATTTGTCCTTTCCCCTGGGAATTCAACACCACCCAGAGTAAAGGATGAGCTGCTGGAAGGCGCTTACCTGTGTCTGCTAACTCCCTGCCCAGGCTGTCCACGCAGTAACAGTACCCAGAGATCTCCGGGAACGCTTCCCTCACTGAGCTGAATTTTTGGAAAGCCCTTGGGAGCCTGGAAGAAAAGGTAGCCTGCTGTGAAGAGCCCAGGAAAGCCCATCGTCCACAACAAAGTATCAGCTGTTTCCTTCCTGATTCTGTAGGAGAAGGAAGTCTGCAGAGCACAAGACCAGTAGAAAACACTTTTGTCTCCTTCTGGCAATCAGGTTCCAACATGATCCAGATCACTGTTTCAGCAGGATAGCAACTCTCCTAAATGACATTTTTCTAAACAAATGGGATAATCTCCCTTCAAACAGATTTCTGAGCCTTCCTAAGCATGTACCCAGCATCTAACTTACTTTCAATTCTATTCTCATCTTTGGAAGCCTGTCAAAGAGTGTAAAATAGATGGGCATTGGCTTAATGTTATTACAACACCCATTCATTAACTCCTTCCACAAATGTTCATGAGATGGCAGAATGCCTAAAAAACAAGTTTGCTTCCTCTTCCTTACATGCCACATATGATTTCTGCAGTGAATTAAGTACAAAAGCTGATAAAAACCTTGCTAATATCTTTCATTTTCAAGGCATGGCTCAACAGATTAAGGAGAAGGAAAAAGAGATTTTAATGTGCCACAAGACTGACTTTGGCTTCTGGAGATCAAAAAGATGGTTTCCAGTGTAATATTCCTGGAGTGACAACAGCCAGATTCCAGCAAAGCAATTATTT
>VWYP01005620.1:0-22938 GCA_013400435.1 Pycnonotus jocosus
CCCATGGAGCATATCTATATTCTGTTGGAATCCAAACACCACCGTTTTTATACTTTCTATTCAAATATATTTGCGACATATAAGTGGCTTTTTGTCTTAGGTTTTCACCTGCAAACACAAAAGCAGACTGCAATTCAAATGTATCCAGCTCCTAAAATACATTTTTGTAGCAGAGCTTCTGAATTTGAGGGGCCCCTGGAGCTGCTGCAGGGGGTGTGTGTGACCCTGAGAAGTGTGACAGAAATGAGCTCGTTAATTAATTAATTACTGGTCCTTCTGCAGGTGCTGCGAGTGCTTGAGATGCTGCGGGAGGAGGGACCCCAGGCCTCGGACTGTGTGGCTGGGGCACCCAGAGAAGAGGGACCAGAGATACCCTCGAAATGTCATCAACAACCAGAAATACAACTTCTTCACCTTTCTCCCTGGGGTAAGCATGAGTAAAGTCGCTTTTTGTCGTCCCACCCCAAAGCTGTCCCCATTTTTCAGTGGTTTTGCAGTAGATAAGTGCAGAATCTGGTGCTGGAGGAAATGATGGGGTTGGTTTTGGTAGAATGTGTTTGTGTTTCATACCAAGACTGCCTCAGGGCAGCAGCAAACCAGACACAGAGCTGTCCTGAGCGTCCAGGAGTGCTTTAAAACTGCCCCAAGTCAGCATTTAGTCACTGGGACAGCATGCAGAAATGTTTCTGGTGGTTACTTCAACATGCATCATAACATCCTCCCTCTTTTTGTCTGCTTTTTTTTTATTATTATTATTTTCTTTCAGGTGTTGTTTAACCAGTTCAAATACTTCTTCAACCTTTATTTCCTGCTCTTGGCCTGCTCTCAGTTCGTGGTTGAGATGAGGCTTGGTGCACTGTACACCTACTGGGTTCCTCTGGTAGGTCATTCAAGGTTTATTTATCCAAGGAAGTTTTGGTGTTTGACAAAATTTCTTGTGCTGCTTTTTCTGTGGGGTGGAAATTTGCACCTTAAATCACATTTTAAACTTGCTTCCTGTGGCCTGTGCTCTGCATGTTGGAGGGTTTAGACTTTCACTGCAGTAAAAGCCAGAAGGAGGTGAAGGGACAGCTTTGGGACACTGCTGTTAAAATTCTATTTCTTTTAAAGCCTGGATCTCCATGAATTCTGTCCCAAATGCTGTATTGCATTTGCTGAGTGAATCTGCTGCTGGTTTCATGGGATCCTGTCCTATAAATGAAATAAATTAAATATACATGACCACAGAGGATCTCTCTCTCTGTTGTACAGGCAGTTGTGACTTGTCTGTGCCAGGTGAGCAATTAGAACTTGGCTGCCAGAAAGCAGGAGAAGAAAATTCTTTGTTCATTCCTGCTGCTAATAGGAATGTTGTGGCTGGAGTGACACATGGGATGACACAGTCAGTTGGGACATGTGGGAATATTTTGGGGTGATTATTTGAAGGCTCTGCAAACAGCTGAAACCTAAGCTGAAAATAGGTGCTGCTTTTTTAGTTTTATTTTGGAGAGCAGGTGGGAATGTCTAGGTAAATGAATGAATACATTTCATTACTGTATTAATTAATTAGATCACACATTTAAATATATGTGTGTACTAGAAACCTGCAGTTTCTAACATCACTTTGCTCCCTCCTTAAAGTTCCTGGTTGACAGAGATAATCAGTGCCTGGTTACAACTTTCAGCACAAGTTGTAAAAAGTTCATTTTCTGTGATACATGAGGAGTGTTTTAACTGTTCAGGGATTCTGAACTAATGGTCTCTGCTGGAAACATGACTCTGAGAAACCAAAGAATTGGTTTGCATTAATTATTTTTAATATAATGAAGGATGTGATGTGAGCATTTCCTCGTGGCAAGAGGAAATGAAATGACTGCTCATGTGCACAGAAAAGCAGGAGTGAAGCCGTAATCAGGCAAACCTGTAATTAGACCATGAGTAGTGCACATAAGTATCTTTAGAGTGTTATTTGTGTGGGTGGAGTGTCTGTGTACCCACACACGAAGGCACATGCATTCTCTCTTTATCTGTATATATAACAAAGGGCTTATACAGATTTCTGTATAAATTTCTGTACAAAGAAATGTCCCAGATGAGTTGTGCTGACTTCAGGGGCTCTGAGGTGGTGAGCACTGAGATTTGAGGGATCCTGCTTTACCCTGGACTTCTCAGTCTTGGTTACACAGCTATGAGGTGAAATGAGATATAAAATTAAAGGAAATGAGATGTAGTTACATTCTTCAGGTAAACTTTACCAAGATTTTCTTGGAGACAGACTTTACAAAGATTTGCTTGGAGGGATTACCTTTACAAAGATGTGCTTGGGGAGAGCATTGTGATAAAACTGGAACGTTTCTCAAGCAGTGAGTCTGTTTTTAAGCAGCTGGTGTGTGTTTGGTGCTGGGGGCTTGCACAGCAGCACATCTCCCTGCGCTGACTCAGGGGGATCAGATGGAACAAGGAAACGCAGAGAAATGCAGATTGTTGGCGTTGGCACTGATGAATCTTGCTGTTATTGGAGGCAGATGTGGCTTTTTTCCCTGACCTTTCCGTGCCTGCTGTTTCCCCCCGTGCTGCTGGCAGGGGTTTGTGCTGGCTGTCACCGTGATCCGCGAGGCGGCCGAGGAGATCCGCTGCTACATCAGGGACAAGGAGGTGAACTCGCAGATCTACAGCAAGCTCACAGCCAGAGGTCGGCTCCGTGGCTCCGGAATCCAGCCCTGCTGACAGCCAGAGGCAGAGTTCAGGCTCTGGGAGGGGGCTCTGGGCTCCCAGGCACGTGGCTTGGTGGCCACGCTGCTGCTGCTGCTGCTGCTGCCTGGGCTCTGGGGGGCTGCTCCTGGGTGGCTCTGGGGGAACTTGGGCTTTGCTGGGGGATTTGTGGGGTGCTCTGGGTGGGAAGGGACCCTGAAGATTGTCTGGTGTAATCTCAGAGTCCTGGGCTCTGGGGGGCTGCTCCTGGGAGGCTCCACACCAGGCTCTGGGGAAGGTTGGGGTTTGCTGGGGGATTTGTGGGATGCTCTGGGTGGGAAGGGACCCTGAAGATTGTCTGGTGTAATCTCAGAGTCCTGGGCTCTGGGTGGCTGCTCCTGGGTGGCTCCACACCAGGCTCTGGGGAAGGTTGGGGTTTGCTGGGGGATTTGTGGGATGCTCTCGGTGGGAAGGGACCCTAAAGATTGTCCAGTGACACCCCAGAACTCTGGGCTCCTGGGTGGCTCCATACCAGGCTCTGGGGGAGTTTGGGCTTTGCTGAGGGATTCATGGGGTGCTCTGGGTGGGAAGGGACCCTAAAGCTCACCCAGTGCCAGCCCTGCCATGGCAGGGACACCTTCCACTGCCCCAGGCTGCTCCGAGCCCCAATGTCCAACCTGGCCTTGGGCACTGCCAGGGATCCAGGGGCAGCCACAGCTGCTCTGGGAATTCCTGTGCCAGGGGATCCCCATCCTAAAGACCCCAAAAAGACCCTACAAAGGCTGTGAGGTGTGTGTTTGTCAGCAGCAAGTGATGCAGGATCAGCTCCTGCCTTTTCTGTGTCCATCTCCATCCTCCTGTGCAGCCCTGGGCTGTGGATGAGCCCAGCCTGGGCTGAGGCTGCCCCTGCTCTGGCCATTGTTTCCAGCTGTGCTGTACCTAACAAAGACATTTAAATTCTCATTTGAGCAATCCAGTGCTGCCTCACTATGGAGCTGCTCCTAATACCGTGACAAAGATGGGGAGGCCAGGGTTTGGTTTTTAAAAAGGGAATGAACTGAATCTGAGCATTTTTGCAGTTATTTTTCCGTTTCCAATTCCTCAGTTATTAAAGTTTGTACCCCTGAATTAAGATGCAGTGGTGTAGGTGTAGTAAAAATATGCTGCATCTGTAGGGATAAAGCTGCTTTTCAAATGTGAGTGCTCAAGGCTGGATGTGTTTCACATGCCAGGAGTTATGAGGCAACTCCAAACTGGGGAGTTGGAGTTTCTGAATATTAAATCCCCTTTTAATAACGTGTTCTTACTACAACACTTAAAATGCTTGGCAACCAACAAAAGCCTCATCTAAGAGGGGTGTACTACATCTATTTAAAGATATAAAAGAGTTGCCTTCTGGATTCTATTCAATGATCTATAAGGGGCCTGACCTCTCCTTTAGTTCTTTTCATATTGCTATTACGTTTCCCATGAATGATTTCCCTGCCCCCAGTCCTTTAACTTTTCTAATTTTGTGAAAGAAACCAAGGAGGATTGGCAGCTGGGCACTAGCTGGAGATCTCAAGCCACTGTATTTAACATGAATTTTGTGCAGAAACAGGAATGAGACTCTGTAGTATAGTTTAGAGTAGGAAAAAAAAGGTAGAAAATTATTTCTGATTGTCTCACGACTTGGGGACAAAAGTAATTTTCTGTCCCTCACTGAATCTCAGTAGTGAATTTTTTGGGAGAGCTGATCATCTCTTTTTCCACTGATTAAAACCTCAGCACCTCTGGGAATTACCTGGGAGCAGGGAAGGGCCTGGTGAGGCTGTGGATAGAAATTTGAGGTTTGATTTATCTCACCCCTTTTACAGCCAGAGGAAGGAGCTGGGTTTTTAAGGGAAAGTGCCACCAGCTCAGAAGTAGAAGCAGCAAATACCAAAATAAATTTGGAACAGCTGACCCGAAGAATTCATTTCCAGTGTAGCTGACAGTAGGACTTGGGCTATTTGCAGGCTGTTCCTTTTTTTGCTGCTGTTGGCCAGCACAGGTCATGCTGCAGGGGTTTGGTACAGCCCTGTGCTGAGACCTAATGACAAAAAAAACCTCCACCCTAAACCTTTTTTATCTTTTTACCCAGACAATCCGTTTATGTTCCAAAATGATGAAAGCAGCAGACTTCTGGAAAGCATTTTATTTCGGTGGAAAGCTCTGCATTTAAAGGAGAGTTGTTTGGATTGTTATAAAAAATAATCAAATTTCAATCCCCTATTCATGAAGCCACAAGCCTCCCTGTGTTCAGGGGTCTGTGTTCTGATCTGTTTGATGGAAAGCTCGAACTGTGCTTGCAAATTCCTGCCTTGTTTTTCTTCTGCTGCAGCCCCCCTCCCTGGGTAACGCTGCATAATAGAGAGAAACTCCACAGAAAAGTGGGAAGGGACCTCCTACTGAGGGGTGCTGCTTAAGATACAGATCATTGGCATTTACCAGCCATAAAAAAACCAATATTTTCCCAAACTCTGCGAGTCCTGCTCCACAGCATCAGGCTACAAAAGCCACAAGTTTGGTGCAGCACATCAAACAAACTTCCCCAACCTCTTTTATTTTTATTTTTTAGATGTGTTTAACTTGCTTTAGTAAACCTCTGGCTTCATTCTTTAATTCCAGATTAAGAGTTTGGATCTGTGCTTCAGTGCAGCTTGGCAGATCTGTTGTGAAATTTTGACTTAAGTGCTCACTGGGCCAAAAAGGGCATCTTTTCTGGCTCATACATTTATTACTTGAAATGATCTGCTTTCTGGGACATCCATCATGCTGCAGATTTGATGATCATTTCAAAGACCATAGCTTAAATTGGAGCAAACTGTTTGCATTTGTTTATGTTGACTTTCTCGTCTTTAAAAAAGATAAATCAGGATACAGCAGAGAATGGAACAAATACCAGACAAATTTTAACAATTTAATTTTTTTGGAGTGAGAGATCAAGACTAGTTCCTTTTAAAAAGTGATAAACACCAACTTCTATTCTGATTAACTTAAGGAGGTACAAACTGAAAGTGATAGAAATGCTAAATAAACCTGCGTGGTTTTAGAGGAAGCATTTCTAGTCGTGCTTAGAAAACCAGGAGTTTATAATTACAAAAACACTTAAACAGCAGAGCAATACTGGGAAACGGAGCAGTTGTGCTATTAGCATGAGAAAACATGTTTAGGTGACAGTTTCTCCACAGAAAGAAGAGGGAATTACAGAATTCCCCAGACCAAAATGAAATGAATTTGAGTAAGTTGCTTTCTGGGAGTGCTGAGTCAAAGGAAACCTCTGGTGCTGGCCCTTCTTAGCAGGACTGCAGGGATGTCACCCACGGGGGCTGCACCAGCAGAATGAGCTCCCTAAAAAGGGCCATCTCGTCTTCTCCAGGAGTTTTAACAACGTGTGCTGCTTGCAAAGGTCCCCTCTTTGTTTTACCCTCCAACAGCTGAGCTTGGGAGGGCTCCCAACGAGACAAATCCGCTCCAGCTGCTTTGGGTTTCCTCATCTTGGGAAAAATTTGGAGGCAGATGATACTGGCAGCAGAATAACGATCCCAAAAGCCTTTTATGTGCGTAATGATAGGAAATCATCACCTTACAGCTTTGTCCAGGCATTAATTTCTCTTTTTCAGGGTGATTTTTTTACCTCATTACAGGAGTAAGTTTGCCTGAACCCTGCAGGCAGCGCTGCTTCTGCTGACGGTCACCAGAGAAATCCTTGTGATCTTTAAGAGGATACAGAAAATACGGTTAAACAAATCCACAGCTTTTTTTTTTTTTGCACTTTGGGTCGGGAATGGCTGTGCCTGTGTGGGGAGAGCACACACGGGCTTTTCCCCCCCACCCCTTTCCTTTGCACAGGAGAATATTCAAAAGCACTTTTTGTTGTTTGGTGAATAACCGTATTAAAAGGGGAGGAAGAGATGTTATCTGTCAGACCCTTTTAGTGTCATAGTACCTAACTTTGTATAGCCCATACAGAAGACTGCCAGGGATGCTTTTTTTGATCCTCTTGGAGTGCAGCTTTTCTTTTCAAGCCCCAGCGTAATGGACTCTTAATCCCCGGTTTGCTTCCTGCCCCGGCAGAGATGTCTTTAGCCCAGCATTCATTTTGTTTACTTTTTTAAAAAAAAAAAAAAAAAAGAAAGAAAGAAAAAGAAAAAAAAACCTAAAAAAGAAACCCACACAAGGCAAACTCCAGAATCCATGAAAGACCTATGAGATATTTGTGAAATGGGCCATGACTGCTTATAATTTGTAGGAATAATTACAGCATGCAAGGAAGCCTGCATTTATTAGCAGCAGTGATGAAGCATGTTGTTAAGCACACAGTGTGTCACCAAAGCAGCAGGCTGCCCCCAGCCCAGAATGGCTTTCATTGTTAATTTGGAGCAGAAAACACTGAAGCATATCCTGAGAAGGATGCTAATGAAGGGACTGCCAGTAGTAAAATCCCGGTGACCTTTGTGCTTTGTGCTAATTTCTGTTCCCCCCTCCCTTTCCCCCTGCTGCCTTCCCCCTGAGCTGCTATCTGGCCAGTTAGCCCCTGAATTTGGAGGTACAGTAGGGGTGTTGTCCGTGCCAGGGGGAGCTCCACGTGCCTCCCCCACTTCCACTCAAATCACAGCAGATTAAAGAGGCTTTTGTTGAAATGTAACAGACACACAGAGGCAGGGTTCAAATTAACTGATTGTAAATCACTGGTTAGTCTGAGAAAGCCAAATCTAGAGCTGGCTAATGATTTGAAATTACTAGCCAATTGTTAAATTAATCCCCTGTTTTAAAGCAACTGGGAAATGTTTGACAGCTGCGGAGGAATAAATATTTACATGATTTCTGTAGGACCTGTTCTCTGCTTGTTTGGCTGGGCCTGCAAGAGGCAAAGGGGAGGTGGCAGAGCTGAGCCAGATCCTGGAGCTGCAGCAGGGGAGGAAATGAGCCTGGATTTTGGACTGGATTTGGGATGGATCCATTGTACTTTCAGCTCCCAGGCCTTGGCTGGAGAGTGGAGCTTTACATTTTCAGGCACCTGAGGAAAAGGAGTTGGGTTGGATGGTTCCCTGCTGGAACTTTCTGGTCTTGCTCTGTCGCCTGCCTGATGCTGAAAGTGTTTTTGGATCCATGAGTTCAGCAGTGCAGGAGGAGTTGAAGGAGTTATTTCAGAGTTATGACCAGGGAATGGCTGAGGGTTTCTGCATCCAGGGCTGAGGTCTGGAGTTGTTACTTGAGGAGCTTTTTGGGACACCCACCCCTTAGTGGGAGCAGTGGGCTCAGGAAATCTTTGCCCAGTTGCTGTGGTGGGAACATTTTCCATTTTAGTCCCCATAGTGCAGTGGATGAAGGGAGGGGAGGAGCAGCACACAGCACCCCAAACCTGCCCTGCTCTAACACCAGCACCTTTCCTCTGCAGGGACTGTCAAGGTGAAGAGCTCTAACATACAAGTGGGTGACCTCATCATTGTGGAAAAGGTTGGTCTTTATTTTCATCTTTCCTGTGTAAAGTACTTTTTTTATTTATTTATTTTTGCATGACTATAGAAAATGAGACCTTTTGAATTCCTACTTACTTTATACTGAGCTTAGAATATCAGGTGTTGAACACAAAATATTTAATCACTTTACAGGGTTCCCCCACCTCACCAATGACATCATTATCTTTACAAATGAGGGTAAATCTGTAGGCATGCACCTTTAACCTCATTTTTAACTTATACTGTAGCAAGATAAAGAGCTTCCCTCTCCTTTCTGTGACTGTTGGACACAGGTTAAACACCTGGAACAAAGGCAGCATCCAGGTGTTCCTTTGGGTATAAACATTGCAGTTTTGGGAGACCCAGTGATCCATTTGTAGGTGCTGGTATACATTCAGATATATTTCCCCCTTTGTACAACTTTTAATGTGGTTTTTTTAATCCACTGATTTTATGTTTTTCCCACCCGCTCTCTGCAAGCAGCTGTGCCCTCTGAAACCATTTTAGTATGAAAATACTCAGTACAAAAAGAGAAACTTGGTAGCTGCAGATTCCAGATAGAACCTTTCTGCCGACATGGGACTCCCTGAAAGGAAACCAGCACTAGTTTAAGATTTCTTCATCCTTCTAGAATTACTCCCCAGCCCTTTTTGTAAACCTAACCCTTGGGTCTGGTCAGTGGGAGCTGGCACCAGTTATTATCCTGCACTTGGGATTCTGCAGGGAAGCGGGTTGAGGATTCAAAGCCGGCTGAACCCCGAGCTGCAGGCTGACAAAGGAATCCTCTTTGTGCCCTTGCTGCTCTGGGGAAGGCGCTGCACACGCCAGCAGGGCTGGCTGCACAATAATGGCCTTTCTTCTCCTCCCAGAACCAGAGGGTCCCTGCTGACATGATCTTCCTGAGGACGTCGGAGAAGAATGGTAAACATCTGGAACCAATTGTCAAAATAGCCATTAACCTTTCACTGGTTGTTTGGAGAAAATGATCTTTTGGGAATGGGGAAGAAATAGATAATAGTAAAATTCTAGAGAGAGAGGGAGCTCCAGTGGTTTTATGGACCACCACTCCTCAAGATGTTTTATTCCAGTTTTGTTTGCTAACCCAAGAATGTAGGGGTTGAGTCCAGGGTAAATGAATCTGGTTGCATTTTAGATATATTTACTTACTGTTCAAGCTTGTTTCATTAAGTGTGGGATAAGGAAATGTTTGATCAAAAGGATCAGAAAACATAAATGGGAACATTTCAAGTGTCTTAAAAAGTACAGCAGAGAGAATTCTGGCCTGGTGAAAGGAAAGGAATGTGGTGCAGGGACGTCATCCGTCCATTATTAACAAATGTAAGTCAGAGAAAGAGGGAGATGAATATCCAAGAGGGGAAAGCCATGCCATGAATTGTGTGTGGGTGTGCCTGGGACAGAGGTGGAGGGTCCCTGACTGCTGCTCCCACCCCCAGGGTCCTGCTTCCTTCGCACGGACCAGCTGGACGGGGAGACGGACTGGAAGCTGCGCCTGCCCGTCAGCTGCACCCAGCGCCTGCCCACGGCCTCTGTAAGCTCCTGCCTGCAGCTTCTGGGCTGGGGAGCTGTGCATGTGCCTTACCTGCAAACCTGGGGGGGCTGCAGTGCTGTTTCCAGGCTGCAGTTTCCTTTCTGGGGCACAGACACCTGGTGAGCCCCAGGAGTGTCTCAGGTGTCCCCGCAGGGAATGCCCTCAGTGCCCTGCTGCCCCAGGTGTGTTCTCTGTGGGGCTCCTGGGCTGCACTGGGCACCAAGATAAATCAATTCTAAATTGGTGAAGCGTTCTGGTAAAGCTTTTGTGCACTGTGAAGCTGTGGCTGGCTGACAGGGCTGATGGAGGTGTCTGTTTGACAGGACCTGCTGCAAATCCGCTCCTACGTCTACGCAGAGGAGCCCAATATTGACATCCACAACTTTGTGGGGACCTTCACCAGGGTGAGTCTGCTGGGATTGAAATCAGCCAGAGATTCACCAGGGTTTGTTAAAATTCTCTGTCCTATCAGAAATCCCTCTCTCAGACACCTCTATGGGACTCTTCTCATCCTCTGCTCTTTTGCTTTAGTGACAACTTTGTTTATTTTTCTCTTTTTCCCATTGTAGGAGGACAGTGACCCTCCAGTAAATGAAAGTTTAAGCATAGAGAACACCCTGTGGGCCAGCACAGTGATTGCATCAGGTAAGGTTCAGACTCGTGTAAAATTGTTTTTAAGGGAATATGTTAACAATTTTTAAAGGTATTTCTGTGATGGAATAATAATTCTGTCAGTTGGAGAAATTAGCAGTTGGAATGAGGTTTTCCCCCTTGTCCTAGCACCTCTGGGGAGCTGAGCTGACATCTAATTGCCTCTTGGACATTCCTAGATGAGAAAGAAGCAGAGTGGCCTTTGGGGCCCTTCTTTAGCATCTAGGACCAGAATAGCCCTTAATTGCCCTGCACATTGACATCCTAATCTGTAACAGAAATGGTGTCAAATGGATTCTGGGAACAGAAGCTGAGATGAAAGATTCCCAGGTAAGTGCTTCCATTGAGTTTGTCCTATATACTCTTGAAAAAGAAGAAGAAAAAAAAAGAAAATCAGGTCTTTGACAGATTTTGACTGGTATGTACAATAAACTCTTGAGGGCTGAGATGAATCAATGCCCCCTGGTAGAGGTTTGTCAGAATAAAAGCCTTGTTCCTCTCCTGCCCTGTGTGTCTGCAGAGTTTGCAGGGCAGGAGGAGAGTGGAATTCTGGAGTCCAGTTCTGGAATTAAACCTGTCAAATGGAGAGACTTGACAGTGCATTTGCAAATATCATTTCAAAGGGTTTGTGCAATTGGGTCTGTTTGAAATGGCCATAAACCAGCTCAAAAACCTTCTTTTTACAGATCAATGTGTCTTCAAGCTTTTCCCAGCCCTGGCAGGTGCTTCCTCTCATTTAGACTGACTTATCAATACAATACTCAACTTTGTTTCTCCTGTGGTAATAACAAACAGCACCTTGTAGGTTATTTCTCTTAGGAGAAAACGTGGATATCCTTTTTCTTCTGCTGTGAGTGGAAGCTGTGGGGTTGTGGTGCTGGACTGGGGCATCCCCTGTAAGATGGAGCAGAGCAATGTGTCTTCCTCCATCTGCTGCAGCAGGGCTGGGTCTGACTCTGCCTGTTTGCAGTGGATTTGGAGTAGCTGTGCCATCTGCTGAGCTGAATTGTGATGATCTTACCACCACCTGCCATCTGGCTCCAGGGATTTGTTGTTGTTTTTGGGGGTGGGTTGTTTTTTTTTAAAGGAATGTTTCTCAGCATATTTTTAGAAGCCACCTCTCTTGAATCAGCCTTATTTGAAAATAAGTCGCTTGTGGCTTGTTCAAACTTTGATCATTAGTGACAGCAGGGGAATAGTGGAGTATAAAATAGAAATGTATTGGCAGTAGTGCTTTTCTTGGAGTTGGTTTTCTCCATTTTTACAGACTCCTAACACTGGGCAATAGCAGCTTTTAAACTGGGGATGGTAGATAGCTTTTTCTTCCTGGCTCTTTGCAAAGTCTTAAAGAGAAAACCCACAGAAGCCCACAGTAATTTGTGATGCTAAACCCAATTATGTTTCTGCAAGAAGAAAATTGAGGACTTTGTTGCTCTCAGCTCTTTAGCAATTGTGGGACAGAGAATTCAGATTCACTGATGGGCTCCCAGCAGCTCCATCTGTTACAGGAAGGTAGGAGTTGGTGTGATTCACTTTGTGGTAGGAGCAGTATTTAGATAAACACTTTAAAGCAATTTGTAGCTTTTAAAATAAGGTAATTCTGCCGTTGAGCTCTGGAACTCACTGGATTTGCTCTGATTGTATCAACCTTTGCCAATAAATAACCACAGCCCAGAAGTGGTTTAATTTTAATTTTGACACACAGTGAAGGTTTGGTGAAAGGCAGTGCCAAAGTGGGAGGAGATCCAAGGAATCCTCCATCCCTACCAGCTTTTATTTACAGTGTGGGGAGATGAGTGGAATCAAAAGGGGCTCAGGGAAGGTGGAGCAAAGCTGGCTGCTCTTCCATGAGCTGATGGAGTCTGTGATGCTGCTTCAGGTCCAACCCTGAGCCTGAATTGCTGCCTGGGGGATGATTCCTGTTCCAGCCTGTGTTTTCATAGGTGTTGTGTGGTAGATCCCAGCTTTTTGAATTTCTGGTTGCTTCTGAAATCAGCCTGCTGAAACTCCTTTCCAGTTGACGAGGTTTTTTTAATGGAGAAAACCTTTTTTTATGCAGGCACTGTGGTGGGAGTTGTCCTCTACACGGGGAGGGAGCTGCGCAGTGTGATGAACACTTCCAACCCAAGGAGTAAGGTATGGTGAAGAAACAGGTTTGTAATAAATAACAAGGGTCAGGAATGGATCCTTTTTTAAAAGGAGATCATTCCAAATACTCTATGTACACGCTATGGGGATAACCTCATAGGAATAATTCATATTTTCCATGTGATTTAAGACAGTTACCATAAGAGAACCTATTTCTCCTGATTTTTTTGATCCTGTTACACATGTGTCTTCTCACTTTTTTAAGGTTGTCAAAACCATTTGTTTACATGTTTATAATGAGACAGTCTCAGTTAGAATAGAGAAGCTCCTTTTGCTGCCTTCTTCTGTTGTAGCAAAGCAGGGATGTTTACACAGCCTGCAGCTTTGGCAGCTTGGGTCCTCTCACACCTCGGCATCCTCTGCTGACCTTCTAAGGGTTGGAAATCTCATTTAATAAGCTGGCAAGAGTATTGATTATAAATTGAAATATATTTGTAGTGCTTTAAAAGAGAAGCTGACTGGTGGGGAATGGCACTTTGGGTGGGATGGCAGTTCACTTCCTTTGTGAATATTGCACTGAGCTGACACCTTCATCTGTGTGCCCCAAATCCCTGTCTCCTGCTCTTCCAGATTGGTCTCTTTGACCTGGAGGTGAACTGTCTCACCAAGATCCTGTTTGGGGCTCTGGTGGTGGTGTCCCTGGTCATGGTGGCCCTTCAGCACTTTGCAGGCCGTTGGTACCTGCAGATCATCAGATTCCTGCTGCTCTTCTCCAACATCATTCCCATCAGGTAAGGGGGCACCTGAGCTCTTATCTGCTCCTCATTTCACAGCTGAGCAGGGCTAGGAGTGCAAATGAAGTTACTGTTCACACATAAGAGTTGCTTTGTTGTTTCTGCTGAATTTGTTCAACTTATTAACCCATTCACTGGCTCAGGCTGTGGATCAGGCATTTCAATTCCCTTCTCTCAGTGTCTGGACTGCCTGGTTGCTGTGGTAAGAACAGAGCAAAAAGTGGAAGAGGAGGGTGTTTTATACAGAATGTATTAGAGGGCAATGAAACTTTAATATGAAGTTGTACTGTATTAGTAAGTAGATTAGGAACTTACTTTGGTGCAGGACTGGGACTCATTTCAGCTCCAGTTTTAATCTGCTCTCTGGTATCCATCACTGTCTTTACTCTGCCTCCACTTTCCCCTCAGATCATATCTTCTCATTGTAATTTCATCATCTGGCCTTGAATCACAGTGTAATTACATTTACCAGCAGAGCACTGACTTTGAATAAACCTCTCCTGAAACTCTCCTTTGGCACCTCAGGTTCACTGTGGAACTCGTTGTCCTTTCATTGCAGTTCACAAGGATTTTTTCCAAGGTTTACCTGGTGACATTTCCTATTTTCCTTTTTCTCTTTCCTGCTGTGCAGTTTACGTGTGAACCTGGACATGGGGAAGATTGTGTACAGCTGGGTGATCCGCAGAGATTCCAAAATCCCTGGCACTGTGGTTCGCTCCAGCACCATCCCTGAGCAGCTGGGGAGGATTTCCTATTTGCTTACAGACAAAACAGGTACTGGGGCAGAAAATACACCTTGGAGTCATGGTGTGCTGTTTTGATTTTGTTGTGGTTTTTGGCCAAGAAAAGAGGATAATGTGAGATTTCTCTGGACTGGAAGAAACGTACATTTCCTGTCATTTTGACAATATGATTCAATCAGTTTTTGAAAAAAGTTCTGGGGTTTTTTTGTTCTGAATGCACTGTAAGTAAGGTAGGACAAGAATTTTATACTACTTGAAGGAATGCTTAGAACACACTATTAAAACAAAAGCTGAGGGTAAAAATAAAATTTAAATCAACTTTTTAGAGCTGGTTTTCAAAGCCAGGGTAAGATTACTTACATATATAGGCAGAAGTTGTCTGCTGCTGTCCTTCACTTTTGAAGCTGAGCTTGAATTGAAAGCCTGAGCTGTAAAGAAAAGCTTGGTCTGACATAAAATCCTGGTCCTGCTGAAGTCATTTCCAATTTTTTTGGCTCCAGTGGGACCAAAACTATGCTGGCAGCTCCTGCTGGCATTGACTGTGGGGTGAATCTCATTACTATTTACACACCCCCACTTCCCAGGAGGGTGAGCACTCAGGTTTGTTGATGCTGGGGTTTGTGCCAGCCTGGGCTGTGCTGGGAGTGCCCCAGGTTCAGCTGCTGGCCCAGGTTGAGGTTTCTCTGTGCTGGAGGCACAGCCAGGACAGGAGATGTGCTGGGGGTGCTGATCCCACCCCGTGCTGCTGCTTTTCCCAGGGACTCTGACCCAGAACGAGATGGTTTTCAAGAGGCTCCACCTGGGCACGGTGGCCTATGGCCTGGACTCCATGGACGAGGTGCAGAGCCACATCTTCAGCATTTACACCCAGGTACAGCTCACTGCACTCCCTGTTCCCAAAACTCTTCCCCATCACTGGGCTGGTGGGGAATTAATGTGGGAGGGATCTGCTTGGGAGCTGCTTTTGGGAGAGTGTGAAGGTCATTGGATGCTCAGTGCAGAAATAATGTTGTGATTGCTCGTTGTGTTCTGCAGGTTGTTTCACATCACATGCAGGTGTAAGTGTGTGCCTGTGTCCTGTTGCTGAGGTCTGAGTCTAAAATAACTTTTATTTAGATATCCAGCTATCTCTTTTCTTTCCCCTTCCTAGCACTTGGTTCTTCTCTTAGTGTTGAGACCCTTAAATGACAGAACTGTATTTAAAAAACAACAACAAAAAAAAAAAGCAACAAAACCCCTCCAAATCACAAACCTACAGACATCAGCTTTATTTTACACTGAGTCTCTAGAGAAAAGTTGACTACTGGTTAATTATTTGCCCAAGTGTCCAATATTTGTCAGGAATATTTTGGGGACTGACAAGTCCAGTGTGTGAGCAGTGCCTGAGTGCACTTCATCTGAGGGTTTGCTGTTGGATTTTGGCAGCAGTGCTGATGAGCAGTGATACTAAATTTGAAGATCTTATGGGTCCTAATCACTGGTGTGGAAAGTAACGTGTGGAATTACCCTGGTAATGGATATGTCCCATAAAACTTTTTTAATTACCAAGTGAGATTCCTTATAATGAGAAGCATTTGCTGGCAGTGATTCATTTTGAACTGTAGTTCTTATTCTTTGCTTTTATTTTTACCATGTTGTGGCCCTTTGACCTGGAAGTGAAACTTTTGTCCTCTTGACACTAAAGGTTAACAGAGCAGGAAACTGGATCACTGTGTGTCCCTTCTTCAACTGGGATAATTTAGTAATTGTGCAATTATCCGAAAACTCCCATTCTGACACTAAAAATAGTATTAAAAAATAAATGAATGTAATTAAGATTTTCTAGCTCCATGCGAGTCATCTGTTTTATGTTTTCACCGATTATATTCTCTTGCACATGAAACCCAAATTTCCCAAACCACTGGTCTTTGGTGGAGTAAAAAAGTGGTTTCTCTGAGTCTTTTGAGGTTGGTGTGTCACCCTTTGGTGGATTTGAAGCAAAGGGGCTTTTTCTTGGTGCACTGTCCCAAAACTTAGGTAAATTTTTTGGGGCCCTTCAGGAACAATGCTGCAGGAGCTGAGTTGCACTGGAGTGTTCTCAGGGGTGGCCTGAGTGAAGGTGTGGGGACACAGGTCCTGCAGGGTCTGCACAAACTGAACCCAAACTGTAGGATCGTGGCAGGATGGTGAAATGCTGCTGCCTTCTCAAAATATCTCCTTCAGAAGCCGCTCAGAGCAGGCCACAGGAGCAGCCATTTCAACTCCATGCCTCAGCAGAGGAAAGACAGGAAGGGCGTCCTGTAGGATATTTTCCAGCAGGGTTTATTTCAGCATGCCAAAGGGATCAGGGACAGAAGACCCCGACCATGTGGTGCTCTTGGTCAAGTAAGGAGTCAGTGGCCGATGGTCTGAGGGCACAGGGACGGCACAAAGGCAGGGCAGGGGCAGCAAACCTAAAGAGGGGGATGAGGGATGAACAATTGGAGTGGGCAGGGTCAGCTGGGCAGTGGGGAAGCGATCTAAGGTGAATTGGGAGTAGTTCTGCAAGACACCATGAGGGAAGTCTTCTCTTTCAGTCTAGGCAGGAAAAACTCCATGGTAAATCCTTGCAGGGCAAAGCCTGGAAGTTTCCCTGCGGGGATTTTTAGGGTTCCCACAACTCCCCTGTTTTTCCTTACCATGAAGGATTTCACAGACGCTTAACGGCGAAACGCGAGCAAACCGCTAAAAAGCAACGCTAAACTTCCTCCTTCCCCCCTGAGTAAGAGCGGATGGCGCTGTCCCTTTGTCCCCCAGCAGCCGCAGGAGCCGCCGGCCGTGAAGGGGCTGTCCCTGGCCACCAAGGTGCGGCGCACCATGAGCAGCCGCGTGCACGAGGCCGTCAAGGCCATCGCGCTGTGCCACAACGTCACCCCCGTCTACGAGTCCAACGGCGTCACCGACCAGGCCGAGGCTGAGCGCCACTACGAGGACTCCTGCAGGGTGTACCAGGCCTCCAGCCCCGATGAGGTCAGTCAGGGGGTTGGTGTGAGCTGCTGGGGTTTGGTGAAGGGGGGGATGTTTTGATGTTTTGATGTTTTGTTTGGGTTTTGTCGTCTTCTGCGAGGGGCGGGGGTGAAACGCGCGAGATGGAGTTTCACGTTGAAGCTCAGATGTTTGTTAATTCTTACCTGTGTTACAGCCTCTCTACAGCACTTCTAGCTAGCAAACTAAAAATGGAGACCTGGTTATCTCTCTGCAAGACCTTTTAAGGATAAACTAGGGTTTAGTTTATCCAGTTAAGAAATGTCACCTAAATTATTTTTACTTTTAACCCAATAACCAACCACCCATGGCCCACAATGCGGATTTTTCTATCCAATTACAGAGCACCGCCCAGATCCATGGAGAAAAAGGTGAAAAAGGAGGTGAAAAAGCCTCCACTCTAAAACCTCCAGCTTGCTTTTATATANTATATATATAAAAAAATATATATTCTAAACCCTTAAACTCTTAAGTTTTTCACCCTGTGATATCACACACTTCTATTCAAACCCCACACCCACAATCCCAGTGCTGTCACTCAATTTTGGAAGCTTCTCCACAGCCTCAGGTCAAATGCAGGGTTTGCTTGGGGGTCAGTGCCTGTCAGCACAGAAAGGCTGAAATCCTCAGTGCCCAGGGTTCCAACAATATTTGAATGTGTTTAGTCCTCTGATCAGCTGTGGATAGACCATAAGTGCCCTCTCAGCTGTTCTGCCTCTCTGCCTGGAGCTCCAGATTGGTGTCCTGGCTGTCCTGTCACCCTCTGCATCACAGAATTTTCCCCCTGTTTCTGCACCTTTTGTCTGGGATGTGTTTTCATTTCAACGCCGTGAATCCCTTCAACCACGTTTGGTAAATTCTGAGCAATCTTATCTTGTCTGGGGGAGGACAGCGTGTGGAAGAGGGTTGGAATGCTCCCACAGCTCAGCTCTGTGAGGTGTGTGACCTTCCAGACCAGTGAAAAGCTGTAAATCACTGTAACCACAACACATCCCACGTGCAGGTGGACAGAGCCAGTGCAGACACTCACTGGAGACTTTTCCTGAGCATTTGAGAGATCAGGTTCAATACAGGACTCTACAGTTTAAGTGCTCTTTGCCATCCCCTGCAAAATTTGGGAAATGTAATTACAGCGTTGTTTCCTTCTGTGACAAAGACAGGAGGAATAAAATATGGTTTCATGTGTTGGTTATGCATCTTGGATACACCTTTTAGTGCAACAAAAGTAACACATTTTGCTTTCTACTAATTTGTACAATTATTTTTGCTCTGTGCTGGAGAGACACCGAAGTTTGAGACTTTTCCAGAGAATCCCACTGACAGTGTGAGCTCAAATCACCCTTTTGACAGCATTCAAAGGGTTCTTTCTTGTATTGCCTCAAACAAACCAGCCTTGCCTCTGATAATAACCTTCCCACCTTGGCCATCGAAAGAGAAGCTGGTTTTCCTCATTGTTAGAGAAATGCTTTGCATGGAACTAAATGCACTCGTTGGAAGCCCAGCTGTGTGAGGGTTTTGGGACTGTTGTGCTGCTGAAAGACTGGCACAGAGCTGGTTTGCACATTTACACACATTCAAAATACTCCCTTTGCTGTTTTGCTCCCAAAGCAGGCAGTTCATTAAGCTCATATATATTTATATAGATCCATTTTCTCCTGTGCATTGTCCAAAAGCTGCGTTTCTGCTGTGCCCCCTGCATGGCTGTGGCTGCAGGGAAGTGCCAGCAGCACCTCCTCCCTGGGCAGGCTGTGGGTGTCCTGTCCCCACGGGCAGGTTCAGGCTTTGCTTCCCTGCTCCTCTCCTCCAGAAGGTGTTGTGTTGCTGCTCTCCCCTGAAAAGGCAGAGTACAGAAAGCAACTGCCCTTGCACCGAAACAGGTTCTGAATGATTTCCAGATGGTAATTTTGGTGATCTGCAGCTAAGTTGTGGGGGGTTTTTTAACCTCCTAAAGCATTTACAGGCTATTTTTGCACAGATTTCTGTTTATTTACATATATACTGTGGTATATAGTGAAATCAGTGATTTTTTTTTTTACTTTTACTCTTTATACTCTTCTGTCTTTAAAATATTTGCACAGCAATTTGTCTGAAATACCCAGGGGATATTGTTTATTTGTTTTACTATAGCAGGATAACTAATCCTTCCAAGATTATTGTTTAAATTCTTTTTTTCCTTTCTTGTGATATCTTAAGTAGAGAATTACAGCAGGTTCAGAAATCAGATATGCTTTGCTGCTCTGAGGAAATCTTGTCTGTAGGTCTTAGATATACAAATATTATTTAGCCGTGCTCTGTATGTCATCCTAGATGGTGCAAAATGCAGGAGCTGCACAAGTGGAGCCCTTGAGAAGGGAGTAATGCTGTTAAATAACATTCCCTGTAGGGGAATGGCTTTGGACTCCTGTTAAAGCCAGCCTTTGAAATCCTATATCAATAAAATATTGCCATGGCAGGGAAGGTCAGTTTATGAAATGAGTACAAAAACTTGTATTCTCTTTACTTTAACAGCAAGGGTAATTTCTACCAGTTGGCACAGGCTTCATTTCCTGTAACAGAAAGCAGGATTTCCTAAATTTGTTTCCTGTGCACGCTGCCATTTAGAACTCTTGAAGTATCTTTATTCAGATATCAGTTACAGCCTTGGGGCTCTGCGAGCCCAGTTGTCAGTTGTAGCCATACAGTAACTAAGAGGGGAAATGAAATAGATATAATCTGATCAGAGATAAGAGTGCCTGGGATTCCTGGGCAAACAGTCTTTAACCCTGACAACGGCGGCAGCTGCCAGGACATGAAAGGGTGTGGGATCAATTGGTCTGTGCCTGCTGTCTGCCTGCCCAGGCAACCCAAAGGGGACCCTGCAGAGCAGCTCATGGCACAGAAGGATCAATTTGTCTCTTTAGAATGAAATTTATTAGTCGATATCCACTTCAGTGGTGGCTTGGGTAATTTAATTGTGGGAGAGAGCAAAGTTGGAGGATGCTGGGCTGCTGTGCTTTGAAATGCTCAGATCTGTATCAGGCCTGGCTTGGTTGGAGTGCAGAATGCTGGCAGGGACTTCATTGATTGCCCTCATCAGTGAGCGTGGGCTCCCTTTAAGGTGTTTGAGGGATTTCAAGCCTGCTTTCAGTTCTCCTTCCTCAAAGTTGTAAATACACTTTTGCATCTTGAATATTTCTCATCTTTCTGCTGTGGCTGAGATCATCCTGAGTTATGTTTTTATAGGGGATAGAGAAAACCTGTTCTGTCTGACATGGAGCTGGGATGTGCTCCCCATCCAATTCCATCCCATCCCATGGATTCCATTCCACCCCATCCCATGGATCCCATCCCATGGATTCCACCCCATCCCAGTGCCCAGCCTCTGCCAGAAGAGCTGTCAGTGCCTCTGGTGCCACGGGTGGTGTTGTCCCCTGGTGCCACCCCGATGTTCTGCCCATCCATTTGTCCCTCTGCACGAGGCTTTGCTGCCCAGAGCTTTGTGGGATTTTAGTGGGATGCTGGCAGGGAAGGAGGGAGGAGATGTCTGTGCAGAGATGCTTTAACAGGCCGAGCTGGGAGCAGAGGTTTGCACCTCCAGGCATCTGGAGCTCACCAGCACAGGAGCAGCCAGGGCTGCACCCGCTAAGCATCACGCTGGGAATAATTCCCAATAATTATTTATTAACCAGAGCATTAGAAAGCCAAGCTCCATCTCTGCTCTGGGAGGCTGCTAGGAGGATTATCTAACTGCACACTTTAATGCACTGAGCATGGCTTGAAGAAAATTTGGAGAAAGATAAGCTTGAAAGAGCCTTTGATTTGTTGTAATCTTTGTGAGTAAGCCTGCACAAACTTGTTAATATTAAGCCAAATATTGATTCAAATTGACTTAAAGGTCTTTCAAGGCAAAGCCAACTCAATTACTTTTTTTTTTCTCTTTTTAATCTGACAATTTAAGGCTACTTTATGAAAGGAAAAGTTTGGGTTAGGTTCTCTTTTAAGCTTTTGGATGAAAAGGAACTGAGCTCACAAAAGCTTCTTCAGTTAGTCCCAATTGTATCAATTCATTAACAAAATCTCAACTCAGTGCAAGTATTAACAAGTCCTAATTTTATTTATCTCTCTTGTATGTGATTTTCCAAAATCAATTTCATTTTTCACTGAGGTATTTGTGGTCGCTTGAGGCACTGGAGGCAGAACCTGAAAGGCAGAAGGGATAATTAACCTTCAAGTCGACAGCAACCATGTGCCCAGCACTCTTGTGCCTTTGAAAATGTCACTGTAAAACACTTCCAGTATTTCATGTCTGTTTAGAGAAAGTTATCCCTTGATCCTTTCTGGGGGCCAGTGATGGATGGGCCGGTGTCAGCTGCTGCTCCATCTGTTACAGCCCAGACAGCTTCTGGAGTTAAATCTCAGCCAGCTCAGGCTGAGATGGATGTGTCAGCTGAGCTGGGCACTCTGGGGCATTCTCAGGGAAGCAAAAGAAAGGTTTTGGTCTTCTGGCATGAATCTGCTTGCAATTGAGTGAAAGCTTGTATAGAATTCAGTTTTGTAGGTGCTGAAATAGTAGAGGCTGCCACCAAAATGATGCCCACCTCAGTTCAGTTAAACCTTGAACAATCTGGGAGTTGTTTGGGGTTTTTTTGGTGGTTTTCTTTTGTTTTTTTTAATGTTTAGGGAGAAGGGTTCTCTGCTCAGAAGTGTCTGAGCCAGCTTTCAGTTGTCTTGCTGATCACTGCAAAATCGTTGAAATTTGTTGATGAGCTGTTACTGCTGAACACACAGAGAGTAACACAGAGCTCGATTTGTTTGGCTTGTTTTAATATGAATTTTTAATGTGCTGCATTAGTGCTTCTGGCTTTGAAATTGTAAATCCGGGGTGAATGCGTCGGTTTGAATTCCTTAATTTCGCAGACAGCAAGCTGGGAAATCGCTCTTTCCAAAAGGAGGAGTTTGTAGAGGGTTTCCCTGATGTGCCCAAGGAGGTTTGGGCTGGGTGGAGGATTCCAGTGCCTGCCCCTTGCTGAGGGTTGTCCTTTGGAATAAAATCACAGAATCATTCAGATGGGAAAAGCCCTCCCAGCCCATCGAGTCCAAGCACTGAGTGCCACATCCAGGAATTCCTGGGACATCTCCAGGGATGGAGGTGAATGGTGCTGGAATGGTGTCCAGCAATTCCTGGGACATCTCCAGGGACAGAGGTGAATGGTGCTGGAATGGTGTCCAGCAATTCCTGGGACATCTCCAGGGACAGAGGGGAATGGTGTTGGAATGGTGTCCAGCAATTCCTTGGACATCTCCAGGGATGGAGGTGAATGGTGCTGGAATGGTGTCCAGCAATTCCTGGGACACCTCCAGGGATGGGCACTCCAAAGCTCCCTGGGCAGCCCCTGCCAAGCCCTGAGCACCCTTTCCATGGGGGAATTCCTGGTGTCCAGAGGGATGTGGCAGTCGAAGCAGGGAGGTGACACAAGGACAGTGCCACAGCTGGGTCAGACACGAGCTGGGCTGCCCAAACCCTGCAGAAAGTGGCAGGAAGGGGCTGAATGGGGAAAGAGCAGCTGGGCAGAGCCACGGAGGAGCCCCTGTGTGTCTCAGTGGATCTGTTTGATAGCACCGTTAATGACTGATGAATTAATGACTGATTAATGAACTCTCTGCAGCCGCCTGCTCTCCCTCTCCTCACCGTGTCCTTCTCCTGGCAGGTGGCCCTGGTGCAGTGGACAGAGAGCGTGGGTTTGACTCTGGTGGGCAGAGACCAGTCCTCAGTGCAGCTGAGGAGCCCAGGGGGGCACATCCTCAACTTCACCATCCTGCAGATCTTCCCCTTCACCTACGAGAGCAAACGCATGGGCATCATCGTGAGGGTGAGGGCACGGCGTGGGGCTGGGGGGACACGGACGCCTGGGACAGCCTGGGGGGGACAGGGACACCTGGGACAGCCTGGGGGGACAGGGACACCTGGGGGGACACAG
>VWYP01005620.1:27582-52267 GCA_013400435.1 Pycnonotus jocosus
AATCCTGAATAACCAGAATATAAACCAGGCAGCTCCTGAATCCTGAATAACTGGAATATAAACCAAGCAGCTCCCTGGCAGCACGGGCTCCATGTGTGGGGTTTGGGTCTCTGCCCAGGGCACAGCCTGGCCTATCCAGGCAGGCAGAATGGGAACTGCTCAGTTAAAGCAGGGATGTGGTGCTGGAACTCCTTAGGGTTCCCTGGTGCCCTTGTTTCTGGGGGTGTTGCCTGTGGTGGGAGGGAGCTGCTTGCAGGCTCTCTGCAGCTGCCCTGCCTTTGTGTGCCCTGTGCTGCCCACCAGCAGCAGCCCCCTGGAGCCTTTTCCCCCTCACTCTGTACCAGGAACAGTTCCCCAGCCCTTGCAGGTTCCACCTCTGACCCATGGAACCAGGATTGCCTGGGTTGGGAGGTGCCTTGAGGAGGGCACAGTTCCAATGATGTGGCACAGGAACACCTTTCCCTAGAGCAGGTGGGAGGGCACAGAGGGAGGCTGGCTGCTCACCCTGTGTCCCCAGAGCCAGGCTGTGACCATGCTGTGTGTCCCCAAAACCGTGCTGTGTGTCCCCAGAGCCAGGTTGTGACCGTGCTGTGTGTCCCCAAAACTGTGCTGTGTGTCCCCAGAGCCAGGCTGTGACCATGCTGTGTGTCCCCAGAGCCAGGCTGTGACCGTGCTGTGTGTCCCCAAAACTGTGCTGTGTGTCCCCAGAGCCAGGCTGTGACCGTGCTGTGTGTCCCCAGAGCCAGGCTGTGACCGTGCTGTGTGTCCCCAAAGCCAGGCTGTGACCGTGCTGTGTGTCCCCAGAGCCAGGCTGTGACCATGCTGTGTGTCCCCAGAGCCAGGCTGTGACTGTACTGTGTGTCCCCAGGCTCGCTATGTCCAGGCCAAGCTGAGTGTGCACGATCGCTCGCTCAAGGTGGCCACGGTGATCGAGAGCCTGGAGATGGAGATGGAGCTGCTGTGCCTCACTGGGGTGGAGGATCAGCTGCAGACAGACGTCAGGCCCACGCTGGAGACCCTGAGGAACGCTGGCATTAAGGTCTGCCTAAGCCAGGGCTGCCCCAGCAGGAGCACTGGGACCCTCTGAGAGCAGGGTGCTGCCCCACGGGCAATAATTCAGAGCTGGGGGGCCCTGTGAGGGTTTTAAACATCACTTTGGGAACAGAACGTGCTGCAAGTTGTAAATGTTAACACATGAGTGTGTCACCTCTTGTGCTTTCCATCCCCTCACATGCTCTGCAGAGAAAGGGCACAAGGTGGGGCCCAACAGGAGAATTTGGGGCGATTCTTCTTTCGGGGAGTCTCATGAGACAAGGCAGGAGTGGCTGTGTTTGGTCTGTGGTGCATGAACACCCGTGCTGGGCCTGCAGCTGAGGATATCCACGTTTTCAGTAGCCACTAGAGGGGACTCTGAGCCAAGGGAATCAGGGACTGGGATGATTTTTTTTTTTCCCAGCTTTCTGGGCTCCAGCATCTCTGACTCCACACCTCAATCCTGAGCTGTGCTCAGCAGTCAGGGAGCTGCTGGGGTGCCTGCATAGGTTCTGCCTCTGAAAACTTTGTCAGCTTTGCAAAAGGGGAAAAAAATGGATTAAACGTTCAGATTTGGGTAAGAAAAGTAGGTGAAAGGTCCTGGTTGTGGTTTCTCTGCTTTAAGTTGCAAAGTGAGCAAAAATCCGAAGCCGTGCTGTGAATGCAAAGCAGGGCTGTGTGTTTGGGGCTGGGGTAGGAAAGGGAATTCAGTGCTTGGGATGAGCTTCCAAAAGTGTTTTTCTTTTCTTTTTCTTTTTCTTGCTCTTTCTTTGTTGTTTACATCCCTGTAAACGACAGAGACTTCAGCAGGGAGGTGGGAGCAGGGGGATCAGAGTTCCTCAGTGATGTTGTAGTCCTGGCCCAGCACTCCAGAGGGTTTTCCTTCTTCCCTTTCTCCTCACCTTGGCTGAGCTGGTGTGGAGTGTGGGGTGTGCTGAGCTCTCCTTGCACTGCAGTGTTCACCAGGGCATTGCATGTCAGGACTAAATCCAGATTGAAAGGGGTCTTGCTGTTCCTGACAGGGACCATCTTGTAAAGATCAAATCTCTTTCCAACCCCAGATTGTTAAACAAATAAATGAGTCTTTGTGGGGGTTTTTTGTTGATGTTTTGGGATTTTCTTAAGGTTTTTTGTATTTTTTCATGAAACATTCTTGGGCAGTGTCTTGAAAGAATAAAAACACCAGTGGAAAAAACCAACCTCACTGTGATATATTTACACTGGAGAAAGAATTCCCAGCCATTGCTGCTGACATTGCTTTCTAACTCCCTCCCCTCACCAGCACAAAATAAAAGGAGCAGTGTAGATTTAAAAAAAAAAAAAAATCTAAAAAAAAAAATTAAAAATGCCTCAAGCAAGTCAGTGTGTTCCAGACGTACACATCAGCACTGAGCTAACCCCAGTTGCATCATCCACATTTCAGGCTGGGCCAGGAGGGATCTTTGTGCAGCAGGACCCGGTTGAGAAATGGCCAGGCAGGGACACATTAACACACAAATACATTTTTTTTTTTTTTTTAGAGCTTGCATTTCGTGGGTTTATCAGCAGAATCTTGAAATATTGCAGGTGGGAAGAATGTTACACAGAGTTTGTAACTTCCTTTGTGTCTCAGCCTCCTTGAGAGCTTTGCTTTGTTTCACGTGTGAGGATTTTCTTGCGTGTTTTAAAGTAGGGGTTTTTTTAGAAGAATAATTTGTATGTGTATTTTAACAGGCCTTTTATAAAGCTGAAGGGGCAGGTGGTACTTGCAGAGGTCCTGCAGACGTGGCTGTTAAGCTTTATTTAACGCATGAAATGTTTGGATTTTAGGTGTGGATGCTGACAGGGGATAAGCTGGAGACAGCCACGTGTACAGCCAAGAACGCTCATCTGGTGACACGGACACAGGACATCCATATATTCAGACTAGTGAGTGACACCCACAGAGCCTCTCTCAGGGGGCCCAGGCTCTGGGACAGGAGGGCTGTGAGATCACAACTGGGTAATAAATAACGATATCAGCAGGGTATTTTTATTCTTTTGACCCAGTTTGCTACGCCGAGTTTTTGTTTCTGTGACTGTGTGCCCTCACTCAGTGTGCTGCCTGTCCTGGCTGTGTCACTTTGGGATTCCCTCTGGGATTCTTTGGTGTTTTCTCACCCCAGTGAAGCACCCCTAGCTCAGTTCCATCCTCCCCCAGGTGACAAACCGAGGAGAAGCCCACCTGGAGCTGAACGCCTTCCGCCGCAAGCACGACTGCGCCCTGGTCATCTCGGGGGACTCGCTGGAGGTAGGGGCAGCCCCAGAGAAAGCTGGAGAAAGCCTGGTGTAAGGCAGAGCAGGTGTAACCCAGGTGTGTGCTGTGTGTGACCCAGGTGTGCCTCAAGTACTACGAGTACGAGTTCATGGAGCTGGCGTGCCAGTGCCCCGCCGTGGTGTGCTGCCGCTGCGCCCCCACGCAGAAAGCGCAGATCGTGCGGCTGCTGCAGGAGAGGACGGGCAAGCTCACCTGTGCCGTGGGTGAGTGAGCACCCAGGGGGCTCTGACCACGGGAATGGCACCTGCAGTTTGTCATTGCTGGGTGAACAGTGAGCTCTGTCCAGGGAATGGCACCTGCAGGTCCTCATTGCTGGGTGAACAGTGAACACTGACCATGGGGAATGGCAGCTGCAGCTCCTCATTGCTGCGTGAACAGTGAGCTCAGACCAGGGAATGGCACCTGCAGCTCCTCCTTGGGTGAACAGTGAGCTCTGTCCAGGGAATGGCACCTGCAGGTCCTCATTGCTGGGTGAACAGTGAGCACTGACCAGGGGAATGGCACCTGCAGGTCCTGCTTGGGTGAACAGTGAGCTCTCCCCAGGGAATGGCACCTGCAGGTCCTGCTTGGGTGAACAGTGAGCTCGCCCCAGGGAATGGCGCCTGCAGGTCCTCATTGTTGGGTGAACAGTGAGCACTGACCAGGGGAATGGCACCTGCAGGTCCTGCTTGGGTGAACAGTGAGCTCTGACCATGGGGATGGCACCTGCAGGTCCTCCTCGTTCAGTGAACAGCCAGGGAGCTCTGACCATGGGAATGGCACCTGCAGGTCCTCCTTGGGTGAACAGTGAACACTGACCAGGGAATGGCACCTGCAGGTCCTGCTTGGGTGAACACTGACCATGGGGAATGGTACCTGCAGTTCATCCTCTGTTGGGTGAACAGTCTCACCTCATCTCATACCACCCATGAGTGGTGATTTAGGGAGCGGGGGTTTTGTGCCATGACAGAGAAGGTGATTGAAGTTTTGCACGTTTTAACCTGCTCATCACCCTTTCAGGCGGCGTCTGTGCAAAACAGAGTTTAACCTGATCAGGTGAAGAGGCACTGTTAATCTGTGAGCTTTGTTTCAGCAGATATACTGTATCAGTATTTTGTATCAGTAGATATAATATATCACCTTTGTATCAGCAGATATCATGGTACCACCTACAAGTGAGATGCATCTGTCTATTAAAACAAAACTTAAGAACTTAAATTGTGATTTCTGTTTAAAATCATGCTTTTGTTGATTGGGTTAAGTGTTTCTTACAATACTCCAGAGTGGTGCAGATGACTCTGGTGGGGTTGCAGGTTGCCCCTGTTGCTTAACTCCCAGTTTTGTTTGTGCTCTGCCCTGCAGGTGATGGAGGGAATGATGTTAGCATGATTCAGGAGGCTGACTGTGGTGTTGGAGTTGAAGGAAAGGTGAGATTACCTCATGGTTAATGAGAATTTCTGTGGCCAGTTTTCAAGCAGCTTTTAAATGAATCCTCAGATATTTGTGCAAGAAAGGGAACAAGCTCCCACAAGAATCATCAGCAGACCAGTAGCCCTGTCATTCGAAATAATTTGGCTATAAAGGAGACTGCTGTTAAAGGGAGTTCAAATTCATTATTTGGTTCTTGGCAGAATCCCTGAATTTGTACCCTCATGGTCAGTTTTGGAGGTTTTTGATGCTCCAAGTGCTGGAGTTATAATTACACTGATAAGATAACACCCTACATGCACAATTAAAAACTGTTCATATTAGTTTGCAAAACAAACTCTGGGTTAGAACTCTGATTCCTGCACCTGGAGCAGTGTGGAGCTGCAGGGCTGGATTGGCAGCAGCAGACAGACTCTGCTTGCAGTCAGCCAAAATTGAGTGAACTTTTGAGACTTGGAATTTGTGTTCAGCACTGTCTTTGTAGGAGTGTCACGTTAACATGTGTGTTGTGAATCAGGATCCAGAGGTTGCTTAGAATTGGAGGCCAAGGTTCAAATGGGAATTCTCCTCATATTTTTTGCTCTTTGCTTAAAACCCACAGTGGAAGGAGAAATACTGAGGCAATGGTCTCCCTCACCTAACTGCAAATATCCCTGGAAATTCTGTCAGTGCTAACTCCATAATAACACCATATTCTTTGTTTCCAGTGCTGAAATGATCTCACTGTGCTTGTCCTTGCTCCTGTTCCCAGGAAGGGAAGCAGGCATCGCTGGCAGCTGATTTCTCCATCACTCAGTTCAAGCACCTGGGTCGATTGCTCATGGTCCATGGAAGGAACAGCTACAAGAGATCTGCAGCCCTCAGCCAGTTTGTGATCCACAGGAGCCTCTGCATCAGCACCATGCAGGTAAATGGGCTGCCAGGAGGGGGTTTGCAGAGAGAGGTGGAGAAGCCAAATCATAAAGGAAAGGTCCTGTGTCTCCTTTGGAATGCTGCTATTTCTTCCCTTGAAATTTTTCATGGGGTAGGGCTTGAGGTTGTTACTTTGAGATGAAAACACATTAGAAAATTTCTGGTGTTGAGCAAACACCAGCAACTGCTCCAAAGGACTGGAAAGGGTTAATATTCCATCATTCTGTCTTCATTTTGGAAGCTGGGAGAGCCCACTGCAAGAATGCTCCAGTTTGAACAGAGTGCATTTTCAGGCTGTTAGTGCTACTGCAGTATCTCAGTGCCTAAAAAGCTCTTTTCTTTTCTAGGCTGTTTTCTCATCAGTCTTTTACTTTGCTTCGGTTCCTCTCTACCAAGGCTTCCTCATCATTGGGTAAGAGCTCACATTTTACTGGCAATGAGGAAAACCTCTGCACAGTAAACACTTTGGGGTTGATTAAAATGCAAGCCATGCACATCTCCACTGTGCTCACAGCACTGCTTCAGGAGCTGCATGTGAGCCTGGTCCCCTCCCAGTGCAGACACTTCCAGAAACCCTCCCAGCAGGATGGTTTGTCACCTTTGTGGAGCAGCCCATCCTCCAGGAATGGTCCTTTGATCCAGTGAAAAGCAGAGGGGCAGTTCTGGGCTGGTGTCTGCACAGCAGTGAGAGGCAGTGCCAGGAGCAGGGACAGGGACAGCCCAACCTGAGTTCCTGTCCAGAAACTGCCTAAAACAGGAGATTGCAGCTGCAATCCCAGCATGACTTTTTATACTTTTGAGTACATAATTTAAAAACCCACCAAATTCATCTCCATTGCCTTCTGGTGCAAACAGAATCAACCCTGAGCTGAGAGCAGACTTTGGGATGGGCACAGGTCAGTCCTTGGCCCCATTAATAACCCACTGCAAAATTTGAACCAGTCACTTGTGTTTGAGTGTTCCTCATCAAAAGTCACTCAAAAAGCCAATCCTGATGGGTTTTTTCCAACCTGCAAAACTCTGGTGTGCTCCATTTGCCAGTTTCTCTAATGGGTACGTTGCTGGGCACTTAAAGAATATTGCATTTCCTTTCTGGAGCCTAGCATTTGTTTGCTGTCTCTCCACCTGAGATAATTTACTGGTCTCCTGCCTTCTTCCCAGGTACTCCACAATTTACACCATGTTTCCTGTGTTTTCTCTTGTCCTGGACAAGGATGTGAAATCTGAAGTTGCAATGTTGTACCCAGAGCTCTACAAAGATCTTCTCAAGGTGTGGCAGACTCTTGTTTGTGGGGTTTTTTTTGCTTTAAGGCAAGAATCTCATCTGGATTTGAAACTCTAAATGTGTAAAGTCAAATATATTGCCAGGAAATCCAGAATTTTATCAGGCATTTCCAGGCAAAATTCTGTTAAAGTCAAATTTGAACCAACAGATAGAACCAGAATTCCTGGCAGTTGCTTATTGAATGCTGCATGAAATGCAATTTATTAAAAACGGCTGGGCAAGCAGAAGTTCCATTCTGTGGGAAATTCTAGGGATTTAATATTACCAATTTGTTCCATAATAAAGGGAAAAGAGAAATTATTGGGGATTTGGCACTGTCCTGAAGGCAGAAAAGGGAAGAGGGGAAGGGATGTGCTTGTTTGGTGGAGGCAGGACATTATCCCAGAGTTTCTTCCATAGGAATTTGACTGGAGCACGATCTGAAGGTTTGCTTGCTGTGCCATTTTTGTAGCTTTAGCACCTAAGTCAGGTCCTTCTCCTTAGACAAAGAAAACTTTATTTTGTGTTTACCATAGAAATATCAGGAAGGTAAATCTTGTCTTAGGTTCTTTTTTTAAGTTTTTTTTTCTTCCTCCCTGGAAAATGTTTTGAATAACTGGGGTATGCAGTATTATTCCCTGGGAACATCTTTCTTATTTGAAGGAAAGGGTGGACTGAGTCTTCCCCAGATCCTTTCCCTCAAGGGTTGCTGTTAAACAGATACTCTGAGAAGCACAGCCTGTTTTTCCAGAGCCTCAATAATTCTCCATCTGGTTTCACTTGGATGTTGTCTCTTATGTCATAAACCACTAATTCTGCAGCCATCCTTAGGCCTGGCCTAAACATAGGGGGTTTTGTGCTGGTATGGCTGTGCTGGCTGGAGATGGGTTTTTAAAATCTCTCTGCCTTCAGCATGAGGGTGATTTGTGTGTGTGTCTAGAAATACAATATGAATGCTTTCACATCCATGTGTGTACACACATCTTCTGTTTCCCAGTGCAGAACTCCTGAGGCACCTTTGCACTGAATTAATTGTGTGTGCAGTCAGGGCCACGTTGTGCTGGGGCAGCCCTGAGCTTCCACAGCCCCTTCGTGCACCCACAAAAATGAGAATAGAGGGGCACTACCACAGGGCTGCTTGGTTTGTTTGATTTCATTTTTTTCCATGTCATCCTCCAATTATCTTATTAATTGCTAAGTTGATCAATAAGTGAATTTTCATAGAATAAAACCCCAATGGAGCTTTGTCTTTTTTTTCCCCCACCCAGGGACGACCTTTGTCATACAAAACATTTTTAATCTGGGTCTTGATAAGCATTTATCAAGGTAAGAAATCGATTTCTGCTTGTGCCTTTGGATGTTGTAATGTGTGTGACTATCTAAGCTTTGGTATTGCAGGAAGTTAAGTAAGGCACAAAATGAATTTCCCAAAGTATCCTTGTGGTGATGAACAGATATTTTTTTGTCACAGAAAACGTCGGTAGCGTTACCAAAGGGAAAAAATTATCTAAACCCAAATATTGGCAGTAATTGGTCAACCCTGTGATGGAGAATCCAAACCATTGTGCCTCTTCCCACCAGGGCCATCACTGTGATTCTGTGCAAGTTCCTTGCAGTGCTGCCCCATCTGTAGGGCAGAGCTCATGGCTTGCCCCATTTTTGGGAAAAGTTCTCCAATCTGTGGATTTTGCAGGTTTTTGTCTCCATGGAAAATGCAGCATCTGGAGCCTTCTGTATTTTATCCAGAAATGGAGGTGGCAATAGTTCTGTTTGCTTCACAGGCATCTTTAATTCAGGGTCAGAGTCGAGCTCACATTCTTGATGATAACTCATACACTCTAATTAGGCTGCTAAAGCAATTAAGCAAATGCCTTAATTACAGTGCAGTTTCAACAGTGGATGTAGTAATTTGGGTATACATCTAAGAAGGTCTTTTCTCTCATTTTGTCTTTTTTTTTTATCAAGTACACTCAAACTCAAATGCTCTCTCTAAATATTAACCAGGGAATTGTAGCAAACAGGTCAATAATGTGGAGCTAAAAAGCTGAAGTGGCAAAACTCCTGGGTTTCCAAAATTCTTTATCAGAAAGAGTCAGAATAAGGGGTCAAAACAAGCAGGTAATTCTAATGGATTTAATTGATGTTGCCATCCTCAGCATGGAGTGAATCTAGGAGTGTAAAATCTCCATTAGAGATCTCATTTTATAGAAATCTTTATTTCCTGCAGTCTGTCACGGGATCCTACAACAGGAACCGAGGGCTCAGGATGCTCTGAGTGTCACAAAGGCAAAGGGCACTGAGAGAACCCTCCCCAGCGGTGGGAGGCTGCAGCCAGAGGGTGATGCCCGAGGGGGAAGGAAAGATTCCTCCTGGAGCTGAGAGCGCTCTCTGGTTACAGGGTTTGGTTAAAGTGACTTCACCACGCTGTGCTCCATCACCAGCAAACAACGGCTCCAGTTGCTAGCAGAGATGAGCCCGACCAACACTTGAGCAGCCCCAAAGTTTGGAAAGTTCACAGCTGGGTTTGAACTCTGCGGCTGGAGCCGGGTTCTTCCCTCGCAGGTTTTCCCTTCCTGAGTGATGGATGTCGGTGTGGATTACTCATGCTGCTCACATGAGTTATTTGTGCAGGTGGCCTGGAGCGAGCCCCGGCCAGGCAGGAGAGGAGCACAAACAATGCCTCGTTAGCAGGGTTTTAATGGGATCCTCTTAGGGGGAGGTGTAAAGGGGATCTGGGGCCAGGCAGTGCAAACTGAGGGTCATTTGCATCCTCTGAGCTTTTCAACACTTGGCTGCCTCTTGGCAGCGAGGCAGTGCAGTAGGATACAGCAGAATTGGATATCTTTTAGCTTCTGAGCAGTGACCAAGTGCTTTTGTGGGAGGATAGAGTTTCATGATGTTAGAGATCTCCACTTGCCAAAACAGCATGTATTAATTTCCTATGTGTCTATGAGTATGATAGACTGTTAGAAAACTTTGGGTACCTCTGCTGTAACTTTTCCCTGTCTTCTCATCAGTCTCCTAAATAGTAACTGATTCGTTGTCGTTACATTCCTCAGGTTTCATGACAAACAGCCTCAAGACAGGATTGTTTCAGCCTTTCCAAGACCTAACTGTGGGTTTTAGGGCTGAGCCTGGTGTTTGACTGAAACAGTTCCATTCCCTTGCAGGTAGCATCATCATGTATGGAGCACTCCTCCTCTTTGAGTCGGAATTTGTGCACATTGTTGCCATTTCCTTCACGTCCCTGATTCTCACCGAGCTGCTGATGGTGGCCCTGACAATCCAGACGTGGCACTGGCTGATGATTGTGGCCGAGCTGCTCAGCCTCTCCTGCTACATCGCCTCCCTGGTCTTCCTGCACGAGTTCATTGGTGAGGTTTGGTGCTCTGCCCCAGGCAGTTCATGGCCTGGGTGGTGACAGGACTGAGTTGAGCAAAAGGCTCTTGGTGAGGCCACAGTGACAGTGGCACCACAGTGAGCTCTGTGGGATTTGCAGGCACTTGGAAGATATTTTATGGTTTCTTCCCACAGCAAAAGGCTGGAGAAGGTAGAGGTGGTCAGCAGAGTGTGCTACCCAGTGAGTCCCATCCATTCTTTGAGCTCCAGCTCCAGCTGTCTCATGTAGCAGTGACCTTTCCTACCATATATTTGAGGTGGAAGATTGAAGTCTCTGCTGTTGAATTCAAAGCTTTGGTCTTTTAAACTGTGTGAAGGAGCTGCCTCCTAAAACCTACCTTACTTTATCTGTTCATTGGGACCATTCTCTCACGGGTTTGGTTGCTGGTGGTTTGTGTAGTTGCCTGAAGCAGAACTAATCCTCTTCCCTGGCTGGAGGAAAAAAGGGTGAGGAGTTCCACATTCCCCCAGTAACTGTTGAGCTGCAAATATCAGAGCCATGGGCTTGTTCCAGTGTTCATTCAGGAGCCACAAGATGTCACTGCTTCTTCCACAAAGCTCTTTCCTGCCTGAAAACAGCAGGGCTAACTTTCCCCCTGGCTGGGTCTGTCTCTTGTGTGTGGTTGTACCAGTTCTGTTTGGAACGGTGCTTTAACCCTTTTTGTAAAGATTCCGAGGTGCTTTGGGTCAAGCAGAGCAGCAGAGGCAGCTCCCAGAGGGGGAGCACACGCAGTGCTTGGCAGTGCCAGGAGGATGCCCCTGTCCCAGGTGGGGTTTGGGAGGGCAGCTGCCTGTGACAGCCACGTTCCTTGCTGCTCAGCACATCTCTGCACCCTCTGGGGAAGAGAAGGGCAGAGGAGTGAGGAGCCAGGTGTCACACGAGCTTTGAACTTGGAGGAGATGGGGCAGTTTTAAGAGTTGTAAAATCATAGAATGGCCTGGGTTGAGAGGGAGTTTAAAGATGATCTAGTTCCAACTAGATCTCCATGGGCAGAGAGAAGCAGTGGTGCAGCTTTCCTGCAGCCCTTCCCAGAAGGTGTTTTTGACCCCGTGCTCGTTTCTCCACACAGATGTTTACTTCATTGCCACCTTGTCGTTCCTGTGGAAGGTCACTGTCATCACCCTGGTGAGCTGCCTGCCCCTCTACGTCCTCAAGTACCTGAGAAGGAGGTTTTCTCCCCCCAGCTACTCGAAGCTCACGTCCTAGGGCTGCTGCTGGCACACAGAGACAGGCATTGCCCAGGGCCCAGAGACAAACCCCAGCTGTCCCATAACCAACACGTCCTCCCCTGCCTCAGGACCCCGTGGTAATCTCTGTCACCTGCTGCTGTGGTGAGACACCTTCAGACTGCCCTCGAGGGGGACCTGACACCACAAGGGAGTGTTTGGAGGGTGGAGGCTCTGAGTCCATCCGGTTCTTGGCACTTTTGTTCTACTTAACTGGGGTCAAATGCATGGAACTGCGGTGGAAATGGGTTTCTCTTGCATGGTTCAAAGTCTGTGGAAGCTGCTACCTGACCTTGGGATTTACATTTGACAATTTAAAGTGAATTTTTTAAGTGTCTGCGCTGTTCTTTGCATTGTGTTACATTTTTGGGGTTTTTTTTAATGTTTTTCGTCTTTTTGATTCGAGTAGTTACATTCTTTTTACATCTTGGAAATCCCTTAATGTAGGTGATGCACTACACTGCCGACAGCTGATTCCTGATTTATGGCATGTTGTTTCCATAATGGGGCTCCAGCCTGTCGGATCCACACACACTGGAGAATCTGAGCGTGTCTGAGATTTTCCTTCCGTTGAAATGTGGTCACCCCCGTGATTTTGGAGGTATCCAGCCATTGATAAAGACAGAGAAGTGGCAGCTCAAAAAACGAGAGAATTCGGTTTTGTTTAGCTTTTGTGCTTCCTGTCAAAAGGAGCCGGTGACATAATAGTTTTACTCTGTATTTATTTGTGTAGGAGAAAATTATCTAAACTAAAGCAAATCCTCTTTGGAACAGCGCTTTGCAGTTGATCATCCTTGAAATGTGTCGACAACGTGAGAAGAGGCTCGTAGTGTTGTGCAGACAATGTGGCAGACGTGTCTTGAATCCTTGGAGACTGAAAGGAGAGGTCACAGAGCTGCTGCTCCTCACAGCTCCATGAAATCTGTTTCCTGTTAGTGCGAGACTTTGAGGGTGAGCTGCAAATCAGCAGAGGCACTCCTGGGTGGATGTTTTAATGACACACTCCCTGCACGGAGGCAGGTTTTGGAACCTTGCACTTGCTTGGCTCTAAAAACCAAACCTGAATCACGGGAGTGGCTTCGTACGAAGGCATCAGGCTTTGTGTGCAGGGCAAATTTATGTGGTTTTAATTTTCAGAAATTAAACTCAGTGAGTTCTGTCATTATTATAAATTTTGGTCCACATTATAATATCATGAGGAGAGCAACACGTGCTTGGGCCTCTCAGCAGAAGGACAGAGACTCACAGGTTCCTTTTAGAGCTGGGTTGATGCATCAGACACAGATGGGCTGTTAGTGGCAGCCACCCTTGTCTGAGGCTCTTCAGCCTGTGCTCAATTAGCTGCTCGCTGTCTCCTTCCCACATCAGAGAAACCACGGGCGGGGCTGGCGCTGCTTGGTGCTGTTGTGCCTTGGCTGCACAGGAGGGAAAGAGCCCAGAGCCTCAGCTCCTGTCCCAAATCAGAGCTTGAGCTCCTGTCCCAGAGCAGAGCCTGAGCTCCTGTCCCAAAGCAGAGCCTGAGCTCCTGTCCCAAAGCAGAGCTTGAGCTCCTGTCCCAGAGCAGAGCCTGAGCTGCTGTCCCAAAGCAGATTAATTAATTCACAGCCTCCTGTGAATTAATGCTGTTTTGCCAGAAAGATCCTCCACACTGTCTTCATCATGGCTGGATGAAGTGTTGGCCACGCCACTGCTCTGGAGTCCCCAGAGAGCATTTCACAGAATCCTGGAATGGTTTGGGTTGGAAGGGACCTTAAATCCCACCCAGGGACACTCCTGTCATGGCAGGGACACCTTCCACTATTCCAGGGTGCTCCAAGCCTTGTCCAACCTGGCCTTGAGCATTGCCAGGGATCCAGGGGCAGCCACAGCTGCTCTGGGAATTCTCTTCCAGGCCCTGCCCACCCTCCCAGGGAGGAGATCCTGCCCAATATCCAATCTAATTTGCTCTCATTAGTTTAAGTACAAGAGCCAGGAATTCCTCCTGGCCCCAGGTGGTGGCTGAGCAGCCCAGCCCTGCCCCTCTCTCCTGTGTGTTGGTGGCTCAATGTCCTGCAACAGCAACAGTGCCAAGCTACCGTGTGTAAATATTTGAGACATTCAAGTGGTAGAATTCACTGTTCCCTCAAGTCAGTACAGTTTACACTGAGTGGACCATATTTGCAAACTGTTAGCTTACACCAAGAAAGGGAGTGAACTGTGATTTCATCTGTATTTATTGACTCATGAGTTCAGTAGCATATTTAGTAGTTGATGGTGATCTATAGCCGTGTTCTGGGGTGTGGATGATGTTCTTTGCAGCTCGTGGTTTTGCACAAGGTAGAAAATCCAGGAAGTCATTTCTGCCTGGATGTACACTACATTTTTTCAAAGCAGTCAGAGACTAAAACTGCCATCTAACAAACAGCAGGAAAGAGGAATACTTCTGGTTTTCAAGTTCAGCACTTTATGTTTGCAACCCATTTCTCTTAAGTTATTTAAAAAATGTTTTTAAAAGCAAAATTTAATACACATGTTCCTATTTACTGTACATTAAAATAAATGGATTCTCTGCTGGAAATTTCATCTTTTCCTCTAGTATGCTCATAATTTGTACTTTTGGGGAGCGAGGCATTGTTTCCTTCTCCTGTGCAGTATCTTGTTTGTGGCCTTAGTGTTCTTCCTGCTCCTTTATCTGTGTGGGTTGTGTGCTGTGGCAGTTCGTGTGTGACCTGTGTGCTTTGGGGTGCTCCAGGTGATGGCCCTGGGTGCCAGTGTGAGTCTCACTGAGCTCCTGCTGATGCTCCTGTGTGAGTCCCACCCTGCTCCTGCTGCCCCTGGCTCTGGGTGCTGCTCTGGGTGAGTCTCACCTGAGGTTTTGTGGCACACCCTGTTCTTTTCCTGCACCTCTGCAGTAATTCCAGGTGTGTCCCAGCCCCCTCTGTCCCCTCAACTCTGCATTTCTCTCCTCCACAGAGCCTGTCCTGTTCATCTGTGCAAACGTTTGTTTAGCTCAGCTCGTGGTGCAGTGGAAACCCAACATTCTGTGTTCACCAGCAGCAGCCTCAGGGTGTGCAGGGTGTGCCCAGGAGGGGCTGAGGGGTGCTCAGTATGTGCAGGGTGTGCTCAGGGGGTGCTGAGGGGTGCCCAGGACAGGCTGAGGGGTGCCCAGGACGGGCTGAGGGGTGCCCAGGACGGGCTGAGGGGTGCCCAGGACAGGCTGAGGGGTGCTCAGGGGGTGCTGAGGGGTGCCCAGGACAGGCTGAGGGGTGCTCAGGACAGGCTGAGGGGTGCTCAAGAGGGGCTGAGGGGTGCTCAGGACAGGCTGGGGGGTGCCCAGGAGGGGCTGAGGGATGCTCAGGACAGGCTGAGGGGTGCTCAGGACGGGCTGAGGGATGCTCAGGAGGGGCTGAGGGGTGCCCAGGACGGGCTGAGGGGTGCTCAGGACCATCCCTGCTGTCCCTGGGGTGAGCACTGTGCTGGGAGCTGCACCAGGGCTGTTTTCCTGTGCTCCCCTGAGCTCCCCCAGCCCAACCCCAGGACAGCCTCAGCCCCTGGAGCTGGGGGAAGTTGTGCTGGAGGTGAGCTGGGTTTGTCAGGGAGCCCCAGGGCAGAGGGGGGATCCCTCCAGCCGCTCTCTGGGGTTTATTGCAAGAGAAATTCTGCAGCATCACAGCCCCTGGTTTGCACAGGCAGGGCTGGGAACCCCTGAGTGCAGCTCAGTGTCCCAGGCTGTTCCTGGGGAGGGTTGGGCTCATCCCAGGGTCTGGGGCCAGCCCAGTGCCCTCCTCAGCAGGAGCTCTTTATTTCTTATTAATTATTTCAGAAGTGTTCAACTCTATGATTTGCATGAAATCCTGTGGTTCACAGCTTTGCCAATATGGTCCATTACAACAGCCTGTGTACTTCTATGCCTTGGAGAACATTTTTAATTGTTAAACTTGTTTTAAAAAAATCAGTGTTAATTTAATTTTTAATGGGGAAATGGATTCTGGTGTCAAAATGGTATTTACTGTGCTGCTGATGTTTTGTACCTGTCATCCAGCTAAACAACCTGTAAATACTGCTGAGTCAAGAGAAACGTGAATGCCAATTATTTATTGTTCTGTGGAGTTCCATGTCGCAGATGTGTGAGAACCTAACAGGGAATGTTGTAAAACAAGGTGGAAAAAAAATAAATTTTATGCAACTTCTTTACTTCCCCCCTGTATGGTGCACCAGTCCCAGATGTGTGGGAATTGTCAGGATATGGAGGAGTTGTCCTGTGGGCCTTTGTGTGTGAGAAATGCATATCCAAAAAAAAAAGATCAGAGCTGCTTTGTTTCAATTCCTTCCAGTGCTGGTTTTAACAGGGGTGGGCATTGCTGCTGGGAATGAGGAGGGCAATTTTCATTGGAACACAGAGAGATCCTGCCCTGGGAAGAGCAGTGATGCAACAGCATTAGGAACAGCTATTTTGGGAATGTTCTCATCCCTTGGACATTTGATTCAGTGAGTGGCTCAGTCCCAGGGTGAGAGGCAGGATTTAACACTGAATATTCTCCACAGGGGAAACGTCAATAATGCTGAGTACGAAAACAGCGCAGCAATTTTCTACCAAAAATGTAATAGAGCCATAAACACTCTTAAAAAAAAAAAAAAAAGAAGAAAATTCAGAATCCAATTGGTTTAAAGTAAATCTCTGACTTGGGAGACTGTTTATTGAAAGCAGTGATAAACTATCCCTGGGATCATTGACCATCTCTGGAAGTGTTTTCTTTAGCCTCTATAGGACACAGATGCCCTTTTTAATGACTGACTTCTTTTCGGTAGAAAGCAGTTAATGCAAATATTAAATAAGCCATTTTTGTGATGTTTGCACACATCAAATGAATGGTGCAGACTCCAGAAATGCCAGGAACAGGCTTTGCTCCCAAGTGTTACCAATTTCCCACTCTAAATGGGTTACATAAGTCCTGGTTAGTGGTTCCTTTAATTTATGGACGGTTTCTTTTGAATGGTGAAATGTGTCATTAAAAAAAAAGCTAGAAATAGTTGTTCTAAACTCACTCTGGAAGGGAAGGAGAATTTCAGCAATTTTTTTTTTTCTTTTTTTTCACCCAAACATTGCATAATAGTAGAAATGTCAAAGATTTCCATGGGGTTTCATTTCATTCTTCATGTGGCTGTGGTCATGCAAGAAGTTTGAACACTGCAGGGGCTGGCAGATTTTTGGGACATCACACATCCTGGGCTAAGTTTTCAGCCTGGGCTTTACCAAGGAACGCCAGTGGCCTTGTTTTTCACATTGGGGTTGTATTATACACTGGTGTGTCCCTGTTTTTCCTTTTCCCTGAGAAGAGAGAATAGGTGCTGGCTGGAATTGGGTGTCATCGTGGCCCTGGGGCTGATGGAGCTGCACCATGAACCATTTGGAGAGAGGAAAACCTCACTGAGCTGCTCTGTCTCCACCTTCTGATGGCTCAAACCACAGCACCTGCCACTGCCTCCTGTCCCCTGCCTTGCTGTGGCATTAAATATTGTCCCACATCTTCACTGGAGGGAGGGAGCTGCTCCTGCTCCCCTTTCCCAGGTAGGAGATGGGGCCACAGAGAACCTGTGGGCTGGGCTGGCCCCACAGGCAGGGCACAGAAAGCAGAAAAATATTTCTGTCTTGATGATTAGACTTTCTCAGCACCTTAAACATGGGAGTCGATCTTACAGGAAAGTTCCTTCTTCCACGGAGTGTTCAGGTGTCTGCTTTTAAATGAGAAATGTGATTGCAGGCTTTGAAAACCTGGCTGGGAGTGTTGATAAACCCCAACCCAAATGTTTCAGTGGATTCTCTTGTGTTCCTCTGGACCTGCAGATCCAAATCACCTCTGTGCTGGATGTTAAAGCTGAGTGCCCGTGGGAGCAGCAGGGAAGGCAGCTCTGCAGCTGCACAGGGAATCAGGGAACAGCTGGGATGTGCCAGCCCTGGGAGCTGCTGCAGCCCCTCTTTAAGGGCACTTTCAAAGCCTGGGCCTTCCTCAGGCCACAAGCATTAAAACTCTCTGGGGCTCTCTGGGTTACGTGGTGCATCTCCAAAATGTTGCTGCTGTAATTAGAGGTGATGAGCACCCTGCAGGATCTGGCCATGAGAAGGGTGTGACTCCCTCTGCTGCTCCTCCTCCCTTCATGGCCCCAGACCTGAGTGGGTCACAGAAAAGGGCTTTAAACTCACTGCATTCCCACTTGAAAGCCTCCCAGCCTTGGCTTGCTGGAGTTGTCCACGTAAGGCAGAATCTTGTCTGCTCTTCAGATTCCCTCAGAAAGGAGGAGTAACAAGAACAATCTGTGCAAAAGAATTTAACGCAGCAAAGATGGGGGTAATAGTCGTTCTCATTTGTCCTTTTATGTGAAACAGATTTTATTTTCAATGTACACTCTGAGTGGCTTAACCATATCCAGAGAGCTGTTTCCCAGGGTAAAAGGAGAGTTCCCCAGAGGATAAATGGAGAGCACGAGTGGAGGTGAGTGGGCTGCACTGAGTGGTTGTGCTCAGTCAGCTCAGGAGCACCCAGGGCACTCTTTGGGGACACAGGGATGTCCTGCTCGTGCTGTTGGCAGGCAGCAGATTGAGCCCTGGGGTTCAGTTCTGCTCCAAAGAGCTGTGCTGGAGGTGTGGCACCTCTGTGCCTGTCCTGTGCTGCCTTTAAACCTCACCTCAGATTCCTTTTGTACAGGTGCCACCAACCTGGGATAAAAAGTGATGCAAACCCCTATTGACCTGTTAAAAATAAGGACAAATCAAATGCCCTGTAAGGGTCTCACTGAAGAATTTCCCTGCTCCAGCAAAAGGTGTCACTGCCATGGGGACAAACAGCACTCAAAAGCTCTGGGAGAGGCAAGGGATGCTGCCCACAGAGGCAGGACTCCTCTGCACCTTTGTGAACCTGAGATTAGGGTTTGGAATACAAGGATCAGCATTCCCTCTGTCAGATTTTAACACCTGATCTTTCCTGGAGACGCTCCAGAAGACAAATCCTGGGAGTGCAATCTGTGTTTGCAGCAGTGCCCCCTGAGCAGAGCAGTTCCCCAGGGAGAGGGAGCCCGGTGCTGGTGTCCTGCTGGAAACCCAGGGCTGATGTGAAGGGACAGGTCACACTCACCCCCCCTCACACAACCCTGGGGTTTTGTTCAAGCCCGAGCTGAATCCTTGCCAGTGCTCATTACTGAAGTGTGGAACTAATTCCTCCAAGTGCCGTGTTCCCCATAAATTGCCTACAGAAGAGAGAAAGAAACCTCTTGTGTTCCACAGGTGAGTGGAAACCCTTCCCTGCAGCACTGAGAGCTCCCTGTGATCCCCCATCAGGAACCCTGGCTGGATTTACACAGCCCCAGCTCATCCTTCCCCCATCCCCGAGGAGCACAACGCCACAAAACCTTCAGTAACAGCCGAGCCCGCAGGAAATACCAGGTGTTAACATCCCATAAAAAGCTGAGCTGGGGCTGCAGAGCCCGGCCCAGGCAGGCCTGACCTAAGGCTGGGGTTTCTGGAGGTGGCAGGGAAGGGATAATTCCAACCCTGCTCTCCATCAGGGGCTGCCTGGCAGCTCACCCCTGGTCACACCGGGGCTCCTAAAGAAACCTGCCCAGTAAATCTGAGGTGCTGAAAGAAATACTGCAGCAGAAATGACGCTGTGGGGAAGGTTTTATACGTGTTGGGGTGAATTAATGACCGGGTTTGGGGTTTTTGGAGAGAAAGAAAAAAAAACCAACCTCACATGACAAACTTTGTGCACAAATAGGTGGTTTAAAATATATTCTCTTTCAAACGCCAGCTATTTTAACAACAGTGTAAATCAGATTTTACAGACCACATATTTCAAGTATGAAGTTCATTAAAAGTGTGAAATTCTAGATTAGCTGCCGGGTGTGGCCAGGGCCCCAGTAATGAATTGTAAATTCTCTTCAGGATATAATATCAGATTCCCTTGCCCTGGTGCTGATATGAAAGGACTAAAGCCACCTTTTCAAAACAGCCATAACCTTTCTTTATTATCTTTATTTAGTTTAGCCACCATATGATATAATGAATGACTGCATCAGTGTTTCCATCCTGAACCTCATGCACAGGTGTTTAACTTTATTAATTTGTGGGTTTATTATTATTATTAAACCAACTTATGCCTCAATGTAACTGAAATTATTGCTATCAATTTATGCACGTTTTTTGCCAGTGCCCTGACAGTGGGTGGTTGGCTGTCTTTAGATTCAAGAATATCACTCTAAAATACAATTCCCTCTGAATCTCTGGCCTTGCTGTTCCTTCCTCTCCCTTTCCCTCCTGCTCTACCCAAAGGTTCACAAGATGGTTCTAATCCTGATATAACCAATAATGGGAATTTCTCAGGTAGCTGGGCCTGCAAATCCAGGGCTAAGTGGAAGAATTGGCATCTCTCACTCGTGGCTGTTGGTTGGAGACCTCTTCCCACTGCAGAGTTTTCGATTGTAGATGAAAAGCAAGTTCTCACTTGGAGGAAATTCGGGCAGTTCTGGTTCCAGACCCGGAGAGCTCCGTGTGGGTGGATTCCCTGGAGCTCAGTGCAGGATCAGACACTCGAAATCAAGTGAGTGAATATATTATTTGCAGTTATTTAGACAAGTGCATGGTCGGGAATGAGCCTGAAGCTGTGAGGATGCTCCGGGAGTGCTCGGGAAGGGGAGGGAGGTGCCAGGCTGCAGGACCGGGCACTGCCGGGGCTCTGGGAGGGGCAGTGAGGGCACAGCAGTGAGGAGGGCACAGCAGGGAGGAGGGCACAGCCCGGGTGTTGGAATCAGCACGGTAGGGATGTGTGGAGGCTGCTCCAGGGGCCTGGGGTGCGAGGGCACACTCAGGCAGAGCGGTATTTACTTTGGAAGGGCCGGCAGCTTTTGTCAAAAATACTTATTGTTGCTGCGAGACCGAAATACCTTTTGCAAGTGGAAAACAGAGATGTCTCCATGAAGTCTCTGATGATAAAACCCAGGCAGCTGCCCCGATGGCCTGGGAGCACATCCTCAGGAAGCCTTGATGCCTTATCTCCTGAAGAGCATGAGAAATAATAATTTTTTTAAAAAAATAATCGATTTTATTGCCAAATGCCTGCGTGGAGCCGGGCAGGGAGGCTCATCCTCCTGCAGGGCGATGCTGTGAGCGGCTGCCAGGGGAAGTCAGGGACCCCCCGAGCCCCCCGGGCCAGCTGCCGCCCTCCCGGGCCGCCTGCAGCTCTCCTGAGCCGGGCACGGAGCTCCTCGCTCGGCCTCCTGGGCTGCGAGCCCGGCGCTGAGCACCGGCCGGGGACAAAGCAGCTTCCAAATCCATCCCCCGAGCCACGATCTGCTCGGGGTCGGGGCCAGCAGATGCATCTCTGCCCTGTCCCCAAAGCCGGGCATTCACTGGGCACATCCCACAGGGTGCCGTGGGCATGGGGGGCAGCTGGCTCGGTTTTTGGGGGGTAGGGATGCAGTCCAGAATGTGCCCCTAAAAGGAAGAGGAAGTATTCTCCTAAAGAGGGAATAAATAGCTAAAAATATTAGCTATTAATAGCTCCTTACCTCCAAAAATAAAATCCCTTAGTGATACCAAAATAAGAAAGCAAAGGAAAGTCGGAGGATTTTGGCCTTCCTTTGAAAAGGGAAGCTAAAAATAACTCTATATATATAAAAATCTCTCGTTTCTAGGGAAAGTCTCTGCCCCCGCATCCAGCTTGCACAGTTATATAAGACTTGAACTGCATCCCCCTCTCCTCCGCGGCCGCTCACAACGCGCTGGAGCCGCGGCCAGATGGAGAAAGGTTCCGTCAGGAAAGTTTAACTCAGCGGGGAAGCTGCAGCCAGTGGAGGACACGATTCTCTCGCTGAACTCTCCAAAAGCCTTGGAAATCTTACAGTTGTGTCATATGCTGGTTTGGGGAATGCTAGTCCGGAGGCAGCCGCCAGCCCTCTTTCACTCCTTTATTTATTTATTTTCTTTTTTTATTTTTTTTTTTCGCGTTGCACTGAGTTTAATTTGGGTAGCAGGATTCAGCAGTTTTAAAGTTGGAAAAAACCTTAGTGGAAGAAGATATTTTAGGAAAAGCCTGTCATGTGAACTAGCGGGAGCCGATCAAACCCGAGCTATTAAAAGCAAGGCATTGTATTTTTAAACGGTGCAGCCTGGGGCAGCCAACCTGTGTGCCCAGAACCGCGTGGGAGGAGGCCGAGCTTTCCGTCGGGGCAGCCCATTCTCCGCTCGCTCCGGGATCCCCCTGGCACGGCCCGGTGCCCTCGGCCTCGGTTTGCCCCTTCCCAGCTCTGTTTCACTCCCCCCAGGGCCTGAAGCCCCGTCCCAAATGTTCTCTGCCCTTCCCGGTGCAATTCGAGCAGGGGGTGCTGGGGCGGCGGGGGTACACGTTGGGTTAATTACTTATTTCTCCCGAGTAGGAATTAATTAAAATCGTTTTGCTCTCCAAGCAAAGCAGCAGCTTTGGGAAACCTTTGGTTTCCCTTCACTTTCCAGACAGGAATCCGGCGATGGTGCTGCTGCCGGTGGTGGATGCGCTCAGAGCCGACGGGGAGGGCAGGTGTCACACCTGTGCCAGGGATGTGGGGGTCTCAGGTGTGACACCTGTGCTGGGGGTCTCAGGTGTGTCACCTGTGCCAGGGATGTGGGGGGGTCTCAGGTGTGTCACCTGTGCCGGGGATGTGCTCAGGTGTGTCACCTGTGCCTGCCGTGGGATGTGGGGCTCTCAGGTGTGTCACCTGTACCTGCCGTGGGATGTGGCAGTCTCAGGTGTGTCACCTGTACCTGCCGTGGGATGCCGGGCCCGCCTGGGAGCGGGGCCGCCGCCGAGCAGCGCTGGGGTTTTGCGGGACCTCGCTCGTGGTTTCAGAGCTGCTGTGACCGGGAAAAGCCTCCAGGTACGAGCCCGAGGGTCAGGTGCAGCTGTTCGGCCCTTCCCCTCCATCCCAGGGCTCAGGCAGGAGCATCCTCACGGGAGAGCGGCTCAGCCCCGCGGCCCGAGGGGGAAAAGGCTCCCGAGAGCCGAGGGGGGATCGGGGGGAGCCGTGGCCAGCGGGGACCCCTCGGGCCGGGGCTCCCCCGCTCCCTGGGGAAAGCTCCTTGCATAACGGGGCTGCGGAAGGTGTTTCCGCCCTGCCGTGTCCAAAGATGACAAAGGATAGGAAAGTGAGGTGCGCTGAGTTTCCCCGGGCCGCCTGCAGTTGCTAGCCTGCAGGACAACAAACGCGAGCAGCAGAAAGTTTGATTGCGATACCTCCTTCGAGGCGATTCGGGGAGCGAGCGAGGGAGTGAAAAATGGAAATGCGGGGCGGGTGCCAGGCAGCCCTCCGCTCTCCCCCGGCCAAGGCCGGCTGCCGTGACTCACCCGGGGCTCGGGCTGACCCCGCCGGCTCTCCCCGAGGGGCCGCAGAGCTGCCACGCTCCCCGGAGAATCCTCTCAAGGTGTGAGCTCTCCATCCGTGCTGCAGAGAGCTAATTTCCTTTTTTGCCGCACGGAGATGCCGCAGGCAGAGGCAGATGCTGCTCACACAGCAGTGCAAACCATGCACCGTGAGACAGCCGCGGATCATGACACCCCCGGCTCGATTTTCCTGTTTTCTTTTGCTTTATTTTCCTGTTTATACATAGGACGTGTAAACACACGCGGGTTGTCTTGGTTTCGGAGGATTCCTTGGCTGTTTCGTTCTCGCTGAGCTCCACGTGTATCAGTGGAAATCCATGGGGTTGCTCCTCTCCTAAATTGATCTAAAAATAGGAACAGAGAGAGGTCTGTGAAACGCCACTAAACAAATTCACCGGTTCTTAATTTTTCTTTTCGTCTTTGTATGAAGAATTGAGCCGGGGGTAATTAGGAGCCAAAAGCCGTGCCAGTAACAAGATGGGTATTAATAGAGTGCTGCTGAATTTAAAAGACATAAATATAAGCTGGGGACTTCGCTTTTCTGAATGATTTATTCAAAGGTAAAAGCAGCAGCAGCCTGAGCTTGTCTCTGCTGGGAAGAAGGAAAAACTTCTGCACAGAAGCCCCGTTGCTTTGAAAGGCTTTGCAGTTCCTGCGAGTTTTGTTTAAAAAGCACACACTGGGATTTTTAACATCATCCATATTTCTTTCTTACTCGCTCTCTAACTTTCTGCTCAACAATTAAGTGCTTGTGCTGCAGACTGAGAAAGCCGCAGAGCTGCCTTGGCCCGGAGCTGCGAGACGTCATGGATTCCTGAGTGTGAAGTTGCAGGAAAGCCCTCAGTTTGGGAGATGGAGGCGATCCAGGGGTTTCCATGGCACTGGGATAAACAGGAGGAAACAGTGAGGGAATCCCGTTATTTTACAGCATTCAAAGACTATAAACACTCGGAGCAGGGAAGGAAGTGGCCTTTCCCTCTCTAGAAACCCTCATCTCAGAGCAGAGAACTGACTTCACTTCAGGAACACGCTCAGTCCAGTTCGGATCCCTCTTTGCACCTCCAAACGCTTACTGAGGAGGCGAGCAAGAGGGGTTCCCTCTGTCCGGGCGGCACTGGCTGAAGATGGTTTAAAGGAGATTTTTTTAATTTCCTTTTTTTTTAACTTTTTTTTCTGCTATAGATTTTTTTTTTTTTTTTAATTCCCGATGCAGCGAGAAACTGCCTGCAGGCTGGTACACTACCACCACATCATGAGGTCTATGGATCAAGGTAGGCTGTGCCTGCTGCCTGTCTGGGTGCTCTCTGTGTGTGTGTGTGTGTCCCTGTGTCGCTCCCCTCGCGGGGCTCGGCGGGTCCCCCCCGGCCCGGGCTCGGCCCCGCGGCCCCTGGCAGGGGTGGGCAGGAGGGATTCACGGCCAGAAGGGCCCTCGGGGAAGGGACTGGGCTGCCTTTAGCTTTGGGTTGGTTTGNGCGGCGAGAGGAGGAGCCAGCCCCGCTGTCAGCCCCGGCCAGAGCCAACATCCCCTCCGCAGCGCGGCTGTCCCCGCTGCCGCCCGGGGACAGGGGCAGCTCTCGGGGGATGCTGCGGCTCCTTTGGGCATCGTCCGTGCTGCCCCGCCCGCCGGCCGGGCTCAGGGCAGGGCAGGGCAGGGCGTGCGGAGGCGGAGGGGCTCAGGCTCGCACGGAGCGGGGCACGGGGCACCTCTGCGGGCCATGCTGGGCTGGGGGCTCCTGGCACGGCCGTGCGGGGCTCTCCGGCTCC
>VWYP01005620.1:59111-133675 GCA_013400435.1 Pycnonotus jocosus
TCAGCAATGGGCACAGCCGGCTCTGGAGGAGCTCGGCACGGCTCGGCCCGGCAGTGATGGACACAGCCAGCTCTGGAGGAGCTCGGCACAGCTACTCCAGAGCCGGGCACTCTCTGCCCGGCAGCAGCGGGGCACAGCCGGCTCTGGAAAAGCTCGGCACTCTCTGCCCATCAGCAATAGGCAAACCCAGCTCTGGAAGAGCTCGGCACTCTCTGCCCGTCAGCAATGGGCACAGCCGGCTCTGGAGGAGCTCGGCACGGTTCGGCCCGGCAGCAATGGGCACAGCCGGCTCTGGAGGAGCTCGGCACGGCACTCTGCCTGTCAGCAATGGGCACAGCCGGCTCTGGAAGCTCCAAGGCAGCCCGAGCACTGGGGCGTGCAGCCCTCGGAGCTGCTCCCTGCCGTGAGCCCGACCCTCCCGCAGGGCTGGCAGCGGGCTGGGCACAGCTGGCTCCAGCCTGGGGACAAGCGCCACCAGCTTAAGTTAAAATTGAGGGGAAGGAGATTGTTCTGCTTTTCTGAGCTTGTGCTGTGGTACTTAAAAGTGCAGCGACAAGTGTTCCCTGAGTTTGTGAATGGTAATTCTGTCTGTTGGTGATACTAAACAGGGATACTTCCCAGAAAATGTAGATTTCTGTAAACCAGACAAAGCCGAAAGAGAGGACCCAGAGGAACGATTTGTTGGGATATTGTCTCTAGGATACGCTGGTTTTGGTTCTGCACAGTGGAGAGGTGGTGCTTCCCTGGGGCATCTCAGAGATGTTGTGTTCCTCTAAAGGAGGAGACCTTTGAGGCCTGAATCGTGGTGTCATTAGTGAAACGGAGAGCTGTTGCTGAGTTTTGTTCTCTCAGTCCTTGTTTAAGTGTACAGAAGTGCACCAGCATCGAAGCTGACTGAGGATGGGTCGTGCCATCAGGTGGACAAACCTGAATTTTCTTTCAAGGTTTCATGTAGATCAAAATACGCTACAATAAATCCACGATGAGGAGGGGTTAATGGTTTTAATGAAAATACACAGAGTGTCAGTGAAAGCTTCAGATGCTGGTGTGTTCACATCTTTACAGTAGACAGTGCTGCTGTGAAGCCTGAAGTGGGAAGTTCTACAGAACATAATCATACGTAGGTGGGGGGTAGAAAGTTTAATCTTCAAACCACATAAATGCAGAGCAGTGTGTGTGCTTGTTGTAGAAGTAACTTCCTTCTTGAGCCTGCTTTCTTCACTTTTGAATGACTGGAAACCATAATTAGTAGTAATTTTGTTCCAAAGATGGAAATCATTAGCATTAAAAAAAAAAGATCCCAACCATCTATATGAGCATTGTAATCTGGAGAACATTCTCCCTGGCTTTGAAAAGGCACCAGCTCCAGTCTGTGAGCAATCCAGGACACATCCGCAAGCTTTAATGTACAAAAGATTAAAGAGTGTTTACATGAGAGCAGAAAATGGCCAAATTCTGAGCAAAGGCTTTCTCCACATGCTGGTGGTAACTGATGCTCATTGTTCGTGTGCAGTTCTGGCCTCATCTGAACTGCACTTGGGCAAACAAGTCCTGTGCAGAGGAGGAGGACTCGAAGTGGAACCAAAACCAAAGGAGTGAGTCCCAGCACTTCAGTCTGGTTCCTGCATTTGGAGCCCTCCCAGCCTGGTCTGCTCCACCCACTGCTCATGACAGCTCCTAAAATAACAAATCTATAAGCAGCATGCTAAAAGAGATTTTTTAAATTAAAAAAAAAAAAAAGGGAAAATGTAAACTTTTTGCTCCAGGAATGGATTGGAGTGAATGTTTATTCTTGATAAACAAATTTTTAAAAGGTTGGAATTTGGCAGTATCCATCCAGGGTTGTGTTTTAAAAGTAGGACCTATATCACCACTTGTAGTCATGGGGATGCCAGAAATATCCTTCCTGAGAGTGACTGGCATTCAGTGGTGCTTGTGTGTGCCTGGGCCAAAACATGGCCTGCTCTAAAAGCACCAGGGAAAAGGAGGGTCAACAAAACCCCTGCAGTCAATATTATTAATACTAGATGTTCCTCTTGAAGCCAGCCATTTCCAAAAGCAGCAATGCTGTAGAGAGTGCTTTTTACCTTTACTTGCCAGACTTTAATTAGCAATCTTCTTGGGATTTGCAAACAAGAAATATCTGCTGAACTCAGGGGCTTGCTCAGGTAAACAGGATTTGGGGAGTGTGGGCAAGGCTTTCAGGTAGAAGCTGTGATTTCATTTGGCCATTGAGGATGTTTTCTGTGTCCTTTAAACAAAAAAAAGTGTTTGATGCATTCCCTGCAGGGTTCCTGTGCAGGTGTTGGTAGTGGTGTCCCAAATTTTAGCTCATTTCAAACACGACAGGTGAGTTAATGAGCATTTCCAAATGAACTCCTACAAACAGGGCTCCCAGAGGGGTGAGTTCTGATAGCTGCTCTGTGTGTTCTTCACCTGATACGTGTTGTTGGCTGCTATGAGAGACAAAATACTGAACTCCAGTCAGTGCTCTGCTCCAGCAGCTCCCTGCAGGTCTGTGGGCACTCACTGGGTGATCCCATACCCAGTATGCTGAGGGCTAACCCAAAAAACTCATTTGTAATGTTGGGGGTCAACCCTTCTGGGAGCTGATCCTCTGAGGGGTGTTTTGCAAACCCAAACAGAGCCTGTGTTTAAATAAGATTCCCGATGAAATCCTGCCCTGAGACAGCAGGTATGAATGAATTCAGATGGGAAAAGAGCATTTTCTCTAGGCTCAGGCCCTTGCTGGAGCTCATTAAACTCTCAGACTGCATCTGCTGATACAAATCTACAAGGTCTGTGTGTGTGCAGTGTAGAGAGGGGAAGCAGGGAGCATCCATAAATATTAATATTCCTCCAAATGCTTGTTGGTCTGTAGACAGGCTCCCAGGGACATTGCCACGTCTTGTAGGTGTCAAGCCCTGAATAAGTTGCCTCGTTCCTTTTTTTCTTCTCCCAGATGCAAAGCTATTAAAAGGGAAAAAAAAACCCAAAAAACCCTGAAAGTGCATGCAGTTGGGTCCTGGGGCTGGCTCAGGAACACAGGAGGCAGTGTTCAGCCCTGCCATAAAGCAACAAATATGCACATCTACCAGAGAATTCCAGATTTCACTCAGGAAACCGGCTCTCACTTGGAGCTTCCAAGCAGTTAGTGTAAATAACAGACAACTCAGCGTTTGAAAAATGCAAAGAAGCTCTGGCCTGGCCCCTTCAAATGACAATAAGCAAGTTAATTAAGAAAGAAAATCGACTCTTTTACTTATGCAAATGAGGGACTGCAGTTAAATCCCGGGAGCTGCAGCCAGCGGATGTGAGGTCAAAACCCAACTTGTGCCCCTGCCCTCCCTGGCCTGCACAGGGCTATCTTTGGCTTTTCCTAGAGGATGGTTTGGATAAACCCAGCGTGGAATGCAGCCGCTCGGGTGAGCCTTTCTTCCCTAATTTCATGCTAATTGGCACGCTCACATTTGGCCGCCTTTGAAGTAGCTGCCTTGTTTTCAACCAGCGCAGGGTGGCCCTCACCAAGCCCTGTGTGCTCACACTGCTCTGAGCCCTGGCCTTGGGCAACCTCGGGAGCCTTTTCCTTTTCTTTTCTGCCCTTCAGAGATGTGTGAAAAGGAGTTTGCTAAATCAAGGGTCAAGTCCTTTGAAACTGAAATCCCTTGGGCTCTTTCACCTATGATTCAACTCTCCCTGGGTTCTTCAGGGCATTCTTGAGGGTCCCCACCTGGGGAGGCTGCCTGGCTTCCAGAGGGTTGATGGAGCTGCCTGCACCCCTCCTGGCCTGGCCAGGGGAGCTGCTTTGGTGGTTATTTGCAGTACAGGAGCACCCAGAACCCTGCTCCATTCCCTGTCATGTGAGTAAAACCTGTGGAAAAAAGGGGCAGTGAGAGCTGGCAGCTCGTAGGCAGTTTGGGTGGGATCCCAGAGGGCTCAGGGGGGTCAGAGTGCTCAAGGAAGAGGAGTTGAGTGACACAGGGAAGGCTGTTTGGTGACAGTAAGGCTGACTGAGGGCATGAGGAGATGCCAGGGCTGCCTGGGTGCAAACTCACTTTCTTTTAACCCCCCATCAAAGCAGAAGGATCTCTTGGTACTGAATCAGAGGGTGAATCAGCAGTGAAACCTCAGGCTGGGAAATGCCTGAGTGCAGGGAGGGGGGAAGCGCTGGAGCTGCCCGTGCTGAGGAGCTGTCGGGAGATTCCATCAGAAAAGCAGTGGAGAGGACAGTCCTTTGCTGGAGTACTCTGGTCTGTGTTCTGGGATGCAACAGGCAGAAAGGGATGAACTCTTGAAGGTGGCAAAGCTGTGTCTCTGAGGCAGCTGCACAGAGGTTTCCAAGTCACTTCAGTCCTTGGCAAACACCTTTGCTGGGCTGATCCATCACATGCCTGCTCTCTTTAATGGGGTGCAGTGGGCTCTCCCTCTTTGGGGAGCCCAGCTGGGGGGTGGCAGGGCTGTTCTGCCATGCCCAGGGTGCCACAGGGCCAGCACTGTGAGCTGTGCTGCCCTGAGCTCCTGCAGCCCTACCCAAACTCACCTTGGCAGCTCAGGGAGAAGATTGGGTGTTGCTGGGGCCGTTCCTGTGTCCTGGGCTCTGTCCCCTCTGGTGTCTGCAGGGACAGAACGAAAGCAGCTGAGCAGCTGGCGAGCATCCTCTGCCCCTCACGCCGGCAGGGGCTTGCCTCTGTTTACAGAAGCAAACTGCTGGTGCTGCTGCTGCTGCTCTCCTGCGGCTGTTGGCTCCGCTCTGCCCTTTCCTCGAGCAGATCCCTGACCCCAGCCTGCCTCAGCCAGACCCTCCTGCTGAAGCAAGAAGCAGAATTCCTGCTGATTTCCACGGAGGAGCCGTTTATCCGTGGCAGCAGCGCTTTGCTGCTTCCCCCCGCCCCGTGCCCCGCATCCCTCCCCGCTGAGCTCAGCGCTCGCTCGCAGCATCCCCGGCGTTGCCGTGGGGACAGACCGCGGCGTGGGCAGCAGCGGCGGGGACAGTGATTTCATTGTGCGGCTCCGCGGGCCCGGGAGAGCTCCCCAAAGCTCCTGACGAAGCCGTGGCGATGAGTCAGGGCTGCAGCCTCTCCCCTGCACGGCAGCAGTGCCCAGAGCAGCGCAGGGTTTGTGTGCCCGCCCTGTTGAGCCGTGCCATGCCGGGGACAGTCGGTGTTGCTGCTGCACGGGAGCTGGGGGTGTTTGCTGGCCCGGGGGCACGGGCACGCTGCGGCTCGCTCGGGGTGGGTGTGAGCGTTGTTACTCACACCTGGAACGGGGATCCTGCGGGACGGATGAAAGCGCTCCTTGAGACGCGATGTTTTAGGGATAAGCAGAGTGGAGGTTGTGTGGAGCCCGGTTTTGGGTGGCTGGCACTGCGGGTGAGGGGTGTGTTTGTTGTTCAGCAGACTGTTAAAAACTCCACGTGCACATACAAATACATTTGCTTTTCCCGTACCCCCGCTGGCTTTGCTGTGTGTTGACTTTTGGTTCTGTACCTGTTGTCTGTACCTGGCACAGATAATTCAGTTTTAATGGGGAGCTCAAAGGCTCACCCCGTTCCTTGAGGTGAAGCCTGGAGAGGTTTTGTGCTGCTGCTGGTCACTGCACACATCCTGCCCCGAGCCTGGCATCCAGCCTGGCTCTGCCGGGTGCTGGTTTTGCCCCCTGGCATCAGCTGGGCTCGGGGTGGCTCTCTCCGGAGCGGTGGGAGCGATGCTGGCAGTCTGTGGGGGGTGTGTTGCCCTGCTCATTCCGGAGGCGTGACGAGCTCTGTTCAAAGGGAACCTCAGCAGCAATCTCGAGGCTGGATGTGTCAGACCTGAGTGATGGGGATGACACACCGCTCCCGAGCGCCAAAGCTCTGAAATCAACGGCGCTAAAAATACGTTTGGCTCGGAATTCCGTGACTCGTTGCTGTTTTCCTATCCCCAAACCAGCTGTGTGCTGGGATTAAAAACCAGAGGGAACCTTAGGAAATGTGCGAGCTGGGCTGTGCAGCGCAGCTCCCCTCCTGTCCCACGCGTTCTGTGTGTTGGTTTGTTTGCTCGGCTCTTGGGGGTTTCCCACTAAACACCAAGGCTCAGCAGTTCCTAAAAATGAACAGAAACCCCCTGAAATATATCAAAATATCTCTGCATGTAAAAGTTTCACCAGGAACTTCTGCTGCTTTTGCAGAAAGCACAGTCAGCTCCTGCCTGGCTTTCTCTATGATATTTTCTCATGGGAATTGCTGTCGCATGTCGTGTAGGAGTTAGAGAAAATGCTGGAACAGTAATATAAGTATTTAAATGAAACCCCCTGCCTGTGACATGCACTGATCTGTGCCCAGAGCGAGCAGATACTGTGAATTAATCCTAAATTGTGGAGCTGTTTCAGGTATTTCCTGCTGGATACACTGACATCCTTAAAAACATATACAAATCCTGGTGATGTTTTGCATGTTTTTTGTGTGATGACAAATACTGTTCAGCTCCCAGGCTGGGGCAGCTCCAGGAGCTGATGTCCATGGGAATACCTGCCAGGACTCTGCTCTCTGGGATGCCACTGCCATTGCACACCCTTGGGTGTGCCTGGAACTGCTTCAGCAGTGCTGCTGGCAATTCTGTGTTCCCTGCAAGCATCCCTGTGCTCTGCAACCCGGGCACAGCTTGCAAAATGGGGATCTCTGCAAATTGAGGGGGTTTGGTACCAGCAGAGGGAGGGTCCTACTGAACTTGTTATTGTGTATTTTATAATCCCTGTCTGGAGATGTTCCTTGGGCTGAAATTGGAATGTGATTGCCCTTAACCACAGGGCTGGAGTCTTCCTCCCTCCCTCTTTTTTAACAAATATTTGTGAATGTGTTTTCTGACTCACATGAGACCTGTCACCAAACTTGCTGTCATGATAGAGAGCCAAACAAATCACCACACAGAACTGACTTTTCAGTTCAAGAGTTTGAGCTCAGCTGTGGACCATGAAGCCTTTCCTGGCTGGGTTTGGCTGTGTAAGGAGGGTGTTTCTCCCTTCACCAAAAGCTGTTCCTCAACATTTGGTTTTATGCAGACCTGTTTGGAAGCGATTTTGTGATGTGCTGGTCTCAGTCCAGCTCCCAGCTGGGAAAATGTGACCAAAGTCACAGCACCCGAGGTGTCACTAAGGGGTGTCCTTGGCAGGAGGGCAGCCCAGCCATGGACAGAGGGGCTGCTCACCTGTCCAGGTGATCCCTCAGGTGAGGCTCAGGCTGCAGGAGCCTGGCTGGAGGTGTTTGCAGTGCTCCTGTCCATGCTGCACCTGCCCTGAGCACTTGAGCTTCCCTGGCTTTTAATCTGGTCATCTCATAGGCCTTAACTGCAGTTAAAAAGAATTAAATAATAAGCTACTATCAGATCAAAACCAGTTTATAATATGCATTTTTTTTAACCCATGATTGCTCAGCTTCTGTAACAATATTTACAGTCTTAAAGAGACCCTTCTTTTTCCAGAAGAACCGACTCCACATAAAACCACCAGCCCACCCTCTGGAGTTACATACGCTCATGATGTCTTGGACTGTGGCCTCAAGCCATGCCCCCTGCCTTTCTCTAGCCTTTCTGCAGATCCCATGGGCAGATATGGACAGCCAGATAGCATAGGGCCAACACCTACACACCCTGCCAACGCTGCAGGGGCCTCTGCTCCGAGCCCTAGGATTGAAATAACTCCATACCATGAACTGATTCATGCAGGGGGTCCCTTCCGCAGCAGAGACACAGATGTTCTTTTGGTAGAACATCAGTCAAACTCAGCCACCACTAGCCCCAGGGTTACCCTGCCTGTCCCTGGCTTTGAGGGCTACAGAGAACCACTGTGTCTGAGCCCAGCTAGTAGCGGCTCCTCTGCAAGTTTCATTTCAGAGACAAATGTATCTCCTTGCACGTCACCATGTGTTTCACCAAATAATGGTCCTAGTGATGACCTTTGTCCGCAGTTTCAAAACATCCATACTCATTATTCTCCTAGAACCTCTCCAATAATGTCACCACGAACAAGCACCACGGAGGAAGCCTGCTTGGGACGCCACTCACCATCACCCTGTCCCAACTCAAGGTCCTCGTCACCAGGTGCAAAACGGAGATTCTCTTGCACCGAGCTCTACAGCCCTCAGCTGCCTCCCAGCTCTCCTCGGCACTCACGGACCCCCTCTCCACAGCCCTCTCCTCGCATCCCCCCGAGGGAAGACGCCTCTGCAGTCACTTACACGCAGCTGGCCAGCGCTGCCCTCCCCATGGATGCTATGAGCAGCCTCCCCGCGGATCCTTCCTGCGGCGTCCCCACGAAGATCTGGAAAACCAGCCCCGACCCTTCGTCCATGTCTTCCCACAAAAACAGCATTCCGTGCCACGTCTTTCAGGCCGTCGACTTCCACGGGCCTTGCGAGCAGGAGGACAGGAGGAACTCGGCCCCAGAATCCATCCTGTTGGTGCCTCCGTCCTGGACAAAGCAGCTGGTGCCTGCAATACCCATCTGCAGGTATGTAACCCTCCTGGGTGTGTTGTCCGTGTTTCTTCATGGTTTGGTGTCCTCTGTCGTGGCTGATGATCCCCAGGGAGGGTTTTCTTGGGCAGGTCCTGCTGCAGAGCAGAGCTGAGTGCTCACTGGTTAGTGGGAGCCTGGTCCATTAGGATTCTGAGATGAAAAAGTCAGGGGTTTGAAGGAACATCACCAAAGAGGTTCATTGATAGCACAGTACTCTACAAATTCCAATTTCCAAATGGTTTGTCTAAATAGCAGATTGCAGGCAGCCTTTGACAAAGGCTGAACACTCTGGTGCCATCCTGCTGCTCTTAAAATGGTGGGGTTGCTTTTGTAAAGCCATTTACAAATTTCCATCAGGGATGAAAATGCTTTCAATAATGCCTGATTCAGAACAGAGCTCACTGCTCCGGGTCAGACCGAGCATTCGATCCACCCCAGTGACTTAGTGTTGGTTGTTAATTTGTCAATTGTCCCTTAGCCCAAATCTCAGCCCTCCATTGTCTGGCTGGGTGGCATCTGCCAGGGCTGAGGGTGCCAAGTGTGTGACTCTGCTGCCAGTCCCTGCTGGCACCCTGTCAGTGCCATCCCGCTGGCACTGAGGTTGTCCCCACACCAGCGTTATCCCAGGGTGTTCCTGACCTGCCAAACACAAATTATGAGTGAAAGAGCACAGGCTGTGACTTCCCCTGGCTTGTCAGACCGGTCCTGGCAGCAGCCTGTGCTCACACAGTGAGAGTGGTTTAAAATCCACTGCAGGCTTTAGTTGTACATTGCAGTGTATTCATTTCATGTTCATAAACCCTAACGTATCTTCATAACAGGAAAACTGGTACCAGGTGAGAATGTTTAGCATTTTATCGATGTGCATTTTAATATTTATGGAAATCATAACCATTAATTTATACAATGGTAGGTAATAGCAAATGGAGTCAATATTTCACAATACACATTCTGTGATCCAAGTTGGAGGCACACAGCAGAAGCTAGACAGAAGAGAGGGATCTTTGAAAAACTGTGACTGCTACAGATATTTCTGTTTAAGAAACAGAAACACCTTATTCTCTTCTGCAGGGAGGTGGCAATTGTCACAGAAATTGTCACAGAAATTGTCATCTCCTCAGCAGAGCTTGCAGTCAAACGTGAGCAGTCCAGCATAACCTCATGGGAATTCACAGCAGATGAAACGTTTCAGTGGGGCACTGGGAGGAAGGAGGGATCAGGGCTTGGAGAAATCACCTTCTCAGGAGTTTCCCTGGAGTTATCCCTCTCTCCCTGTGTCCCAGCTTGCCCGTGCAGTCCCTGCCACCCCTGGAGTGGCCCCTGTCCAGCCAGTCTGGCTCGTACGAGCTGCGGATCGAGGTGCAGCCCAAGCCCCACCACCGCGCGCACTACGAGACCGAGGGCAGCCGCGGCGCCGTCAAGGCTCCCACCGGGGGCCACCCCGTGGTCCAGGTAAGGCCCTGGGGACCCCCTGTAGGAAAAGGAGGGGGAAGTTCATCTCTGAAAGGTTTGCTGGGGGCTGTTCCTGAAAGAGGAGCACCCTGTGTGCTTTTGGATGTCTCAAAGGGTCTGAGCTGAGCCGCGGTGAAGTGCAGGACTTGGGGAAGGTTGGTTTGGATTGGCTCCTGAAAGCTCAGAAATGTGGGACAATGGGTTTGCTGCCTTCTCTGGGCTGTGTAAACCTCGTGTGATCCCCTGATGACTGTCATAAGGTGCTCAGGAGGTCACTGCTGAAACGAGTGAGCAAAATTCAGGCTGCCAGTGGTGGAGAGAAGGAGTTTGTCCCTTTGCTGACCTGAGAGGTGAATGAGCTGAACCCTTCTTCTGTTTGCAGTGAGAACAGCTTTTCCTCCACCTTTCAAAGGGTGGTATAAAATAGTGGCTGAGTAGCTGCAGTGCAGCCAAGTGGGGGCACATCAGTCATTTCCCTCATTTCCCCTGTTTTCAGCCCACGTTTCCTGAAGGAAAGCCAAAGCCAGGCTGGGGTCGGGGCTGGGCTGTGTCAGTGGGAGAGTGCTGGAATGATGTGTGGGAGCTGAACAGGTCAGCCACAGCCACAGCCTTCACTAAAACAAAGCTGGGCTGCATCCCCCAGATGTTCCTGACACACTCAGGGCTTGCAGGAACCAGGAAAACATTAACATTTATGCGTAATTTCAAGCACGTGATCAATACCACTAATTTCACTGGGTTGATTTGTGCTTAACTTCAAACATATGTTCAATGTTCCCCTGCAGGCTCATCCCCTTTCTAAAATCAAGCCATAAATTGTTAAATCGATGAATTTGTTTGCTTTGATGGAGCTGGACTTACATGTATGGAGTGGGTATTTGAGTGAAGGGTAATATTAAACAGCAGTCACATTTGCCATACCTCAGCAATGCAGGCTCTTTGCTTTGGGTCTGAGCCTTGCAGCCTCCTGTGGTGTGTTTGAAGCTACCTAGATGCAGGAATGATACCAATCAGCTCTCAGTTTGCTTGCAGCTGCAGTATCACTTACCTTCCCGAGGTATTCCCATTCCTTATTGCAATGAAGGAGTTTCTTGTGACATGGGGAAATAGAATTTGTTTCCTTCCTGCAATCAATATCAATCAAAGAGGCATTTATGTTTTCTGTTGAAGACAGGAACCAATATTGCTAGTTTTATCATCATTTGCCATCAAGCTTCAGGATCTAAAACTATAAATTCAAACGTCCACTTTAGTTCCCCGAGCAGATGTGCCTCTGCACAGCTGTGCCTGCATCTGGGGAAAATATGGACAGTTTCTTTCTGAAGGTTTTATTGTAAAGCTGGAAGCATTTGTTGAATTTGTGTTCACTTGAACATAACCAGGTTCATATGGATGCCAAGCAATGAGATAGTTGCACCTGTATGGTTTATGACATCCCAGACTGGGGGAAGCTAGTAAAATCCAAAGTTTTCATGTCATAAGTTATTTGGCTTCAAGGGATTTTTTTTTTTCCCTCTCCTTCTTTCCCCTCAGTGAAGTTTAACTTCTGTGTTCTTGTCAGATGCAAACTGAGTATTTCTCTAAAATACAGTCTCTTTTGAAACAAATCTGATTTTAAAAAGAGCCTTCAATTAACCCTCCACGTGACTAATTACCCAGCTGAACCTGCCGGCAGAAGGGATCTTTGGCTGGTTTTCACAGCGAGGTGTTGGCATGCAATATTTATTTTTTTGGAAAATGCATTTTGCATGCAGATTTCTTCTTTTGGGTGCTCTGAAGCTCCAGAGCAGCAGATCTCATATCCTCCAAGCCTTATCTTGTGGTTTATCTTTCTGATGCTGCTTCCTCCTCTTCACGTGTCAAGCCCCGAGAGTTTGTGCTCAAGGCTCTGCACCAGTTGTGCACTCCAAGCATGGCAGGAGGAGAGTCTGGGTGATCAGAGCCTCTGGGAAGCTGGAGCAGGTGGAATGGGCCATTGGCTGTGCCAGGAGCAGGAGGAGATGCCATGGAGTGTTCATGTTCCATGACTGCAGGGCCGTGGAGAAGCACAGGCTCCCAGCTCAGTGTTTGAGTCACTCTTGGGAGGCACCTACAGCTTGTGTTAACTGTGGGGACACTCAGGTTTTGGGGATGTGGGTGTCCTCTGGATGTTAAGGTGATGAGAACAGCCAGGAGATCCTTTGTGGCAAGGACAAAGCTGAAGTTTCCATGCAGAGTCCCCTGGTCACTGAGACCACAGAGGAGGGAGAGCCACGTTTGGTTCCCAAATCTTTTTTTTTTTTTCCCAAAGCTGGTTATTTGTACCCAGCTGCTGCAGTGAAGGCTGTGCAGGAGCCTGTCCTGCAGGAAAGGCAGTGGCTGCCCTGTGCAAGGAGCCTGTGGCTGTGCCTGGGTAGAGCTGGCAGTGCAGACACAAACCCAGGCTGCGATGGCAGAGGTTCCATCCATCACCCAGCTCTTTGCCTTGCTCCAACACCCAAATGCAGAGCAGGGCTGCAGCCCCCCAGTGCTCAGGTGAGGGCAGGGGTAGGCACAGGGACCCCCAGGCCATGCACCCCTGGGTGCCAGGCTCCTCCTGGCTTCTCCTCTCTGGATCAGCAAAGCTGTGCAGAGAGGGGCTCCTGTTCAGCACAGCCAGCCCAACGTTCCCCTGGGTTTTAACTTTTAAAATTGTGGTGACTTTCACTGCCTCTTTTTTATTTTTCTTATTAAAAAGAAGCTGGAATGGCAGAGTTGTTAGTGGAGCTCACAGGAGCTGCTTTACAATAACAAACGTATGTTCCACTTTCCTTTTATATTTGAATTTTGCCGTCTGTGTTTTCTTGTGGTTTCGCAGTCAAAGGAGACATTGTTTCTTAGCCTGGCCTTCCCATGGGGCTCTGGCTTTTAACTGTATGTGACTTCCAACATTCAGCTAATTCATTGGTGTGTCAGTGAAACCAGAGCCTTTGATGGAAACTCAAAACCAAATCACGGCTCGATGGGGTGATTCGCACTCTCTCTCACACGTGGGGCCGGGCTGCTGCTGAAACCCCGAGCAGCCTGCCCAGGGGTGTTTTCTGCCCAGGGCACAGCCCAGCAGCTGAGTTTGTCCTTTCCCCACCTTCCCGAGGCCCCTGTGCAGGGCTGGACCCGGCTGGTGCTGCCCAGCATCTTTGTGGCCATCACATCCCTGCTCCGGGGCTGGGCTTTGCCACCAGCAGCGTGTGACAAACCACCTGCACCTTTCACACCTGATTTACCTGCAGGACCACAGGGCTTGTTTGCACAATGGCATCGTTGTGGGGGCCTCTTGAGCTTTGAGCTCTCGGCCGTGGATTTATTGAGTGCTGTTCTTCCATGTGCTGCTGCAGGGGTTGGTGTGCAGTGACCAAAGCAGGGATTTTAGCTGCAGCTGGGAAATTCTCTTCAGAATGAATGTGGCATCGAATGTAAGGGTAGATCAGCAGGCCTCATGCTGTTCTGCAAGCATGGCTTTGATTCTGAGGTAAATGTGAATAAAAAGCTCTCACTGAGACTTTTGAGCCTAATTCAGGGTACCTTTCATTTATTGAGAGGAGTTTTGGCAGAGGTGAGAGGGAGCAGCGTGTACCAGCTGGTTTGAGGGAGATGTGCTGTGCAGGTTTGGTGGGTTAGAAATTCTCCAGGATGAGGCAAATGCAAGATTTAATTATTCTTTCCTGTAGGTTCTCGCTGCAGGGCTGTGCATGGTGGGGGTCAGTGTGCTGTAAAGCAGAGCTGGAATTTCTGGCTGTGTGTCCCAGCTGTGGGCACTTCCAGCACAGAGCTCACCCCATTCAGGGCAGGCTGGAGTATCTCTTTCTGAGGAGCTCCCCCAGTGTGATTCTGTCAAAATCATCGAATTTTCACCCTCTGATTTCCTCGTGGCACAGCGAGTTCTGTCGTGCTGGGGAGGTTGAGCTCCTCTGTCGTGAGTGTGCATGGAAGTGCTTTAATGGCACAGTTGGTTTTCTCAGCCAGCTGTGAAAATGAGATCCCCAAATCCTCCTCCCCGTACATGTGCACTGGACAGAATCATTTTCTTTAGAACTGTCATCTGAGATAGTCAAAGCATCCTGCAAACAGGATCAGCTCTTCACAGGGGCAGGGAAACTGAAGCCAGAGAGGAAACAACTTGCTTACACTGCGGTGTGAGGTCAGTCAGGAGCAAACCCTCCCAACTGCTGTCTCCCAAGAGCTGCTGTCTCTGTCCCAGACCTGTGTTAACCCCCTGTGAAAGCAGAAATCCCAGGAACACACTGAGAGTCTGGTTGTTTTTCACTGTAGGGAACAGCAGAGCAAGTGAGATTCAGCCCTTGGAATTTTGACTAAGCTGTCACCAAATTAAGAAACACTTAAAATTGAGTATCATTAAAAAAAATCATAATTTAGCAGAATCAGATGTTCAAAGGATTGTGTTCAGAGGCCTTTTTAGACAGCCTTGGTAAGGAGCAAAAGGAACTAAGGCAAAGATTTCCTTCTGGTTTGCGTTCTTTTGCAGAGTCCCGAGTACATTAAATTGAACAAAAACATGTGAGGATCCCCGGCTTTGTTGCTCAATGTCAGCTCCGACTGAAGCAGGCAGAGGAGCTGCCACACGATCCAGTGGCTGGACGAGGTCTTTGTTGAATTCCTGACAGTTATTGATATGCCACTCTCCCTGAGACAATGCAGTGACATTTTCCATCTCGGTGCGAGCATTGTTGAGCAAAGACTTCCCCAAAACAATCCTTGACATCCTCGCAGTCAGAGGGTGCTAACGATGGGGATTAACGATCAGATCCAAAGCTGGGGCTGCTTGGAGCAGGGAGAGGGGACAGAAACGGGGCTGTTGGCCCAGAACATCCTCTCCGAGGGTGCGGAAGGCGCGGGGAGCAGCGCTGGGGCTGCCTGCTGGAGGAACGGAGCGGAGCGGAGCGGGGGCAGCGCAGGCGAGCAGCGCCGCTTATCTCCGGCCCTGCAGCAGGAAGGGCAGCCGGGGCAGGAAGCGATTTCTCACCGCTCCGTGCTCGCTTCTCGTCAAGTGCTGCTCGCCGGGCTCTGTTTGCCCCGCTTGCCGTGTGAATCAGGCATGCACACCCCGAGAGATTCCAGGGGATGCGGGCAGGGATGCGCAGTCACGGAGCAAAGCCCTGAGCTCACAGAGCCGCGGAGCTGAGCAGACAAAACCCCCGAGTTTAGTGAGTCCATTCCCCACCTTCACACTTTCCTCTCCTGGCCACGGTTTGGGTTGTCTAGACAGGAAGGTGCTTTAAAGATGCAGCTTTGTCCCTCGCAGGAGGAAGATCTAAATGCCCGACAGGCAGAGCTGTGTTGGGGTGAATGGGAAATAATTTACTGCCCTGTCCTCTCTAGAGCAGTCAGACTCACCCAGGGTCTTCCTGGGGCTCTGCAAAGACACCAGCGAGCTTTGCAGATCCTGCTGCTTTCGTGCTGCACAGCCCAGCGCTGCACGAGAGGCTTTTGATGTGCAGCAGCTAAACCAGAAATCCCCAAGAAAATTTGGCTCTGCCAGCCAGCAGTGAAAAGGCAGAGCTTGCAATGCTGCTGGGAACTGAGGTGCTGTAGCTGCTGGGTGCTGCCTGAAGTGCCCTTTTGGGGTGCTTGCAGGATGGGCTCAGCATTCCCTGCCAGCATTCCCTGCAGCAGGGCACAGGGCACGGCCACCATGGGTTTCTCACTGGGCTTTGGCTGCTCATCCCCTGCAGGACCTGGGCAATCACTGCCCCTCTCTGGCCTGGCTTCTGGGTAAGAGTAAAAAAGTTATCTTACTAGTTTCCTATGAATCTCTCTTTTTCCTGCTAATAATGTAATTCTACATAAATTGTAATAATGTTTAAATTCAAGAAAGCATATCCCAGATGAAAGATCTAAATTTCAAAATTGCATTGAAATCCTCTTGTATGGATGTGTTGTATCTACAGGTGAGCACCTACAGAATCTTTAAAGAATTTGCTTTGCTTTCTGACTCTGCTGTCAGTTCATGCCTTGATTTTAGCACAATTAAATGTGTGCAGCCTTCAGCTGTGCAGAGATTTTCTCTTTGTGCAGCACAGCAAAGGTGACCCTGTGTTCCACATGCCCCCAGCCAGGGGCACTGCCAGCGCTGGGTTTGGGTCATCTCAGCACTGGGTAGGGAATGGTTTAGAAGGGAATTAACAATTCTGGCTTGAAGTGCTGTGTGTTTGGAGCTGGGCTCTCAGTTTGTGAGGAAATCTGAGTTTTGGAACAGAGCAGGAGGAGAAAAGTGTTTCATGTGCCTGATGTGTGCTGCCAGTGCTGCGGTGCCAGGGCCATGCCAGGGGTGGTGTTGGGTGTGTAAATGAGCAAACCCAGCAGCCAAGGGCACATCTGCTCCTTTTGTGCATGCACAATTACACAGGTGCCCTCCTCCAGTGGCTCTCAAATCCCCCCCTTTCCCAAATTTGACTGCTATTGATCCATGCATGGAGTGCAGAATGGATTGGATTTCTGCAGAGGTGAGATGATGCTTTTAATCGTGCCACACGTGCCCATTTTGTCTAGAAACCCAATCAGAGCAGCAAAGCAAACCAGAAAAGTCTCCTTGTTTTCTGAATGATGTTATTTGTTTATCTGCCAAGGTGCTTTGCATTTCCTCAGGTCACAGACCAGCCCATGTCTGGCTGTGTTAATATTGTAAGAGTTAGGCAAAAGCAAAGTTTAAGAAAATTCTTTCAACTGAAAGAAATAGGATCTTAAAGTCCCAAAATAGAGTATGGAAAGGTACACATCATGTCTGGCTTCTCTTTCCCCTTGTGGCAAATGTGACTCAAAGGAGTTGGGTTTTTTCCAGCTCGATCTGTATACAGTTTGGGGGAGTTTTATTGTGAATAGGTCACCTTATAATACACAAAAATATTTCCTCCCAGAGTTCTGTATTCATAAATCTTTCTTGATCCTCGCTCCCTTGAAACTGAAATCCAGATGATTTAGTTTTATTCATGGAAAGGAGAGTGAGAAGGAGTGAAGGCACACCTTGGTGTGGGGCTGGTGCTCCCCTGGAAGGGTTTGGAGGGAGCAGCTCTGATGAGCAGAACAACAACACCAAAACACAGAGATTTTAGAGCAGCTTGGTTATTGCTAAGGGAGGAAAAAATGAAATTCAAAGTTACTATTTTAAAAAGCATTTTAAATCTTCACTTCTCAAAGTTTGTTTAAGGGTCAAATTTATTCCTCCTTTGCTTCTCCAAAGAAAAAGTTGGTGCTTTGGATAAATATGAAAGCAGCTGTCTGGCCTAGTGGAGGTGAGTGTTCAGTGACAGTGACAATCTGAAGCAGTTCAGTTTTAAGAAGCTGGATCTCTGCAGCACAGCTTTGGTGTGCTCTTTCACTCTAGCTCACAGTTGATTTTCTCTATTAAAAAGCAGCACAAATTCTCTGTCCCTGCTGGGCAGGGCGAGCATCACTGCTCCTGGTGCAGGTAAAGAGAGAGCCTGTGGGACATGACCAAAGCTGTGCTGAATTGCTGGTGAAGATGAGTGTAAAACTCTGATTTTAAAGCTCCTGGAGTGTTTCTGTGAGCTTTTCATTCGTAGCAAGTGAAAGGTAGATGGAAATGCTTATGGTAAATGATTACCTGTATTAGCCCTGAAAATGTAATCAGTTAGCTCAAGGATAAACCCTTTGAAATGGGGACACTTGACTATTTTATAGATATTTTTTCTCTTTGTATTTGCATTTTATAATGCTATTCTGATTTCACAATGATGTCATCCCACAGCATTGCCATAATACCATCAATTACAAAAAAATGCAGCGTTTTCTTCCACTGACCAAACAACTGATTTAAAATCTGGTTCTGTGGAGGATCAGGAGGCCTTTTACTGTGTGCTTTATGCCCCTGGGCCAGCAGATAATGCAGACATTGCCATATGAATGGGGAATCAATTAATCTCTTTAAGTCTGTATGGATTTATACAACACACACCCACAGAAATGCACATTATTGGACAGCCATGAACAGTTTTGCCTTGGGAACTCATTCTGTACATGAGCAAGCACCACTTAAAATGACTTTTAAAGGTGGCCAGTCTTAAACCCTGTGTATTTAGCCAGTTCTGTTACAGCTGCTACTGGCTCTGCTCACTGGGGGCAGAATTTCTTTTATAATTTATTATCTGTTTTCCTCCCTTTCAGTCTCCCACCCATAACTCTGGGATTTTGTTCTGCCAGCACAGAGGGGAGAGCAAAAGCTGCTTTGCTGTCACTGTAATAACCCCTCGTGTCCAGAGGATCCTCTCGTTGCTGTAGCTGGATCCACAGAGAATTACTCTGTCAGGCATGACAATAAACACTCTCAGTACCCAAAAAACTGCTCCTCCCCCTTGTGAGGACAGCAAGGCTTTGGTGATACAATGGCTTTGCACTGAAGGGCAGGAGATGTTGGATTTTGGAGGTGCCATACTTAGGGTGAGTTTCAGTGTGGCTCTGGGCTGTGGATCAGCAGGGCTGGTTCCTCCAGCAGTGTGGGCTGTTCCCAGCAGATTTCCAGGTCATTCTGGCCTCTGCTGCCTTTCATCTCCCGTATCCTTTGTCCATTTCTCAGTGTGTCCATGGCTGCTGCTGGATTGATCTCATTCCTGACCATTCCTGGGCTCCAGTGCCCACCCTGGCACTCCAAGCCTGGCTCCCTGCTCCTCCCCTGGCTCCCAGAGGCAGCTGGAGGTTTGCACAGATCCTCCTGCCCCATTCCTGTCCTCCCCATCTCCAGGGAGGTATGGGAGGGGTCTGGGCTGTGCCTGGGCTGGGCTCTGCAGTTTGCCCTTGCACAAGCCCTGCCTGGAGCCTGGTGCCTTCCATGGAGCTATTCCTGGAGCTGTTGGTGCCAGGGCAGGCTGCTCACTGGTTCCTGGGCTGCAGGGGTCTCTAGGGCACAGCCCCTGGCTGTGTGTGCCTCCAAAGGATGTGCTGGGTGAGGAGTGATGGCTCTGCAGAGCCAGTGAGTGTCTCCTTACATTTGCCATGCTGGAGGAAGGCTGCCAGCACTGCATTGATGCTGCATGTGGTCCCCTTCCAGGGGGGAATTAATCCTTCTGTGCAAGGATACCTCCTGCTGACTGGTGAAAAGGAAAAAAAAAGGAAAAAAAAAGAAAAAAACCCCTCCTTTGGCCATGAATACCATTAGCTTAATCTTCCTTTTCTCTGATCTTCCAGTACTATTTGCTTTGTATGGCTTCATCAAGGTTTTGTATGTGGACAGAGTAATTGAAAACAAATTTAGCATGTCTCAGACCATAAAGTTCCCTTTCAGCTCCATGCCTGGCTATGCGGTAGATAAATGTCTGGTTCTCATTTTTGGTTATGTGAGAAATTTAGAATGGTTTGATTTGTAATTTTGAATGTTAATAGAGAAGGAGAAATTTCCTTGTCTCCTGGTCTGTGGAGGCATTCTGGTTTCCTTGCAGCAAATTTTGTTTATAAAAAAAAAAACAGAAGAGTCTGTGTCCTTGAGGCCTAGAAGGCTCCAAGGTGGACTAAGACATCCTTGTGCTTCAGTCTCAGCCCCAAAATGCCATCTCTACCTGCACAGGTGGTGTTTAAATGTAGGGCAAGAGGAATGCTTAAAGGTGAATCAATGTTGGAATTCTGGAAACTTAGATTTTGGGATTTTGGTATATAGTAATGTGTGTGAGTCAAGATGGAAGATTTTGGGTGTTGTCTGGATCCTTCTTCTTCACCTTCTTCTTCCTTCTTCATCATGGGTTTTGGTGGTTTTCTGTAATTGGGTGAAAAATGTCTGCATTGTGGGCCTTGGGTGGTCATTATTGGGTCAGAGACATAAATAATATAGGTGTCACCTCGTTATTGGGTAATTAGCACTTAAATAACCTTGGAAAGAGTCAGAATTAATCCATTTTACCTCATTTCTCTGATTGCTAGTTAGAGCTGATGGCTGGTGAGTCTGTAAATAGATCACAAATAATAAACATCCAAGTCCCAATTCCTGACCTGCATTTCCCATCTATTAATCCCAACCTTGGCAAGGCAAAAAAGGAAACAAGAACCTCCACAAACCAACAGCTGAGGGAAGGATGAGTTCCAAAGCGCAGGGAATCAAAGCCATTTATCCACATTTCCCTACACACACCTGCAGACCTCCTTGGTTTCCTGCAGGCCCAGGCTGTGACAGGTTCTTTACTGTCTCACCAGCTGCACGGGTACATGGAGAACAAACCCCTGGGGCTGCAGATCTTCATTGGCACGGCGGACGAGCGCATCCTGAAGCCCCACGCCTTCTACCAGGTGCACCGCATCACGGGCAAGACCGTCACCACCACCAGCTACGAGAAGATCATCGGCAACACCAAGGTGCTGGAGATCCCCCTGGAGCCCAAGAACAACATGAAAGCAACGTGAGTAGGTTTGTTTTTGTTAGCAGGGTTGAGGTGGAGGAAGTTTGCACTGAAGTTCTTTCTCTCTGGGAAGGAGAATTAAAAGGATAATGATGGTCTGGAGGGGCTCCCCTCTCCAGCATGTTGGGGTGGTTTATGAGGGCAAAAAAGACCCTTGTAAAAAGACTCTTTTTACAAAACCAGCTACAAGCACTTGGGGTAAAGCTGCTGGAAGAGTTCCCATCCATCAGGTGACCATGCAGGCACTTCTGCTCCACAGTGCAGTTTCTGTAATCCCAGACTGGTTTGGGTTGGAAGGGACCTTAAAGCTCCTCCAGTGCCACCCCTTGCCATGGCAGGGACACCTTCCACCATCCCAGGGTGCTCCAAGCCCTGTCCAACCTGGCCTTGGACATTTCCAGGGATGGGGCATCCAGTGTCTCACTGATAATCCCTCATCCTCACAGTCAGAATGGGTTTGCAGTGCACTCATGAGAAGAAGAATGGAATCTCAAATCCTTGTGCTGCAGGGACACAGTGAGGAACAGGGGCAGCAGGCAGAGGAGAGGTGTGGGATGCATTTTTGGAACACAAAGCATCTCTTCTGAACTCAGCCAAGTGCTCTCTGGCTGTGAAATCTCCTCTTGTAATAGGTTGACAGAAAAGCAAGTACAGGCACATCTTGTCTGTATTACTCCTTCCAGTTTTATGGAGGCAGAGGGATGAAGTGGGCACCAGTCTGAAAACTTCAGGCTTGAACGTGTGCCAGGCATGAGAGTGATTGCTCTGCAGAGGGAAGAGCTGTATCTCCATCCTTCACAGCATCCTGACAAAATTGGCAGAGCAGTTTTGTTTTTAAGCCCCCCTACTTCATCACAAAATCCACATTCTTTCTTCATATTTTTTTTTAGAAAATATACCTCATTCCTAACAAGGAACCCTGGAATAATAAACCCTTGCACATATGCAAGGGTGAGGACCAGTGTGGGTGTAGGAAGCAGCTTGGGGCTTATACCTCCCCAAATGTGATTTTAATTCATATCAAAAGAAGAGAAATGATGTGTTTTTAGAACTGATATCAAAATGGGCTGGCAGTGCCTGTTTAATAGCAGTGCTCACTGCCTGCTCTGAGAACTGAGCTTGACAAATAATTGTCACAGCAGCATCCCTGCATGTCTGGGATTTCTTCCCCTGGAGCTGCTGAAATGGGAATATCTGGATCCTAACCAGAGCAAGTACTTAGAGCTGCTCTTAACCCAGGGGCTGAAGCAAAACCCAAGTGTGGGAAATATTAAAGGTAATAGGGATTTTAGAAATCTGTGAAAGCAGGCCCCAGAAACAGAAAGAGCAGAAGAATTTAGAATTAGCTGCAACTTCAAAGTTTGAAAGTGAGAAAGTTACAATAGTACAGCAAGAAAAGATATAAAACAATAATCTGAGCTTTAGGTTTGGCTGGGATAGATCTTAGGACTGCAGAAAAATATGTTTAGCAGGGAAGGCAAGAATTGTTCTGGTTTTCCCCTGAGGGACAGCAGAAAACTGGCAGTTTTGACTCCTGAAGTGCAAATCCTGTAAGTGTGTGAGCTCAGAACCTGCACCTCCCACTCGTTGTAACTGACTGGATCCTGAGAAAGAGAGGCCTGTGATGAGGCCCCCGTTCACTGTTTAGCAAGACAGCAGAAAGTTTTCAGCTTAATAATGGAATATTGTGTGTTGCTAATAGAAAGCATCCAAGCAAGCACTGTTTGAAGCAGGTCTGTCTGTGCTTTCAGTGATTTCAGAACAATTGTCTGTAAGCTTCAGCAATATGTTATTGGCTGGAAAACCTTTAGAATGCCCTGTAACAAAGAAATCCTGGGCTGCTGCTGGCAGAGGTGAGCTGCTGCTGGCAGAGGTGAGCTGCTGCCATCCTTCAGTTGTGTAAAAACCCAGTTATGAGACTGATGGCACATTAAAGGTTTGAGGAATAAAGGTTCACCATAAAGGTTTGAGGAATAAAGGTTCACAATAAAGGTTCAAGGAATAAAGGTTCAAAATAAAGGTTCGAGGAATAAAGGTTCAAAATAAAGGTTCAAGGAATAAAGGTTCAAAATAAAGGTTTGAGGAATAAGGGTTTGAGGAATAAAGGTTCACAATAAAGATTTGAGGAATAAAAGTTCACAATAAAGGTTTGAGGAATAAACGTTTGCCATAAAGGCTGGAGGAGCGCCTGGCAGTAATCCCAGCAGTCCCAACACGAATGGTGCCCCGTGTGTTGGGTCTTTGGGGGTTTCCACCCCGCCGAGAGCAGAGGTGCTGAGCTGGGGGCTGTGTGTGTTGCAGCATCGACTGCGCGGGGATCCTGAAGCTGCGCAACGCGGACATCGAGCTGCGCAAGGGCGAGACCGACATCGGCCGCAAGAACACGCGTGTGCGCCTGGTGTTCCGCGTGCACATCCCCGAGCCCAGCGGCAGGGTCGTGTCCCTGCAGGCAGCCTCCAACCCCATCGAGTGCTGTGAGTACCCCTGACACAGCTGCTCCTGCTGGGCAGGTGTGTGTTCACCTGGTGGAAATCTGGAAATGCAGAGTTTGGGGTTTTAGTGTGTAGTAATGCGTGTGAGGTGAGATGGAGGGCTTTGGGTGTTGTCTGGGTCCTTCTTCTTGATGGGTTCTTTGGGTGTTTTGGGTCCTTCTTCTTCATCTGGGTCCTTCTTCTTCCTGGGTTCTTTGAGTGCTCTGGGTCCTTCTTCTTCATGGGTTCTTTGGGCGTTGTCTGGGTCTTTCTTCTTCATGAGTTCTTTAGGCATTCTGGGTCCTTCTTGGTGGGTTCTTTAGGCATTCTGGGTCCTTCTTCTTCGTGGTTTCAGGTGGTTTTTTGTAATTGGGTGAAAAACGTCCACACTGCGGGCCTTGGGTGGTCGTTATTGGGTCAGAAATATAAATAATATAGGTGTCACCTCGTTATTGGGTAATTAGTACTTAAATAACCTTGGAAAGAGTCAGAGGTGCTCCATTTTACCTCGTTTCCCTAAGTTGCTAGTTGGAATGGAGGGACAGCTTTGATTCTGAGGCTCAGGTGCATTCTGATCATTGTTTTTTCTAGCTGTGAGTGCCAAAGGGTGCACTGCTCAGGAGGCTGAAGCAGGGAGAGCATGGGTTGTTCTGGTTTTCCCCTGAGGGACAGCAGAAAACTGGCAGTTTTGACTCCTGAAGTGCAAATCCTGTAAGTGTGTGAGCTCAGAACCTGCACCTCCCACTCGTTGTAACTGACTGGATCCTGAGAAAGAGAGGCCTGTGATGAGGCCCCCGTTCACTAGTCATTTCTGGAAGGGCTCTGCCCGCTTTACTGCTTCCTGTGCATCCTGTGATGCTTTTTGTTGTTAAATGGTGCCTTTTTGGTGGTTTGGGGATTTCACAAATATATACTGAGCAGTTTTCCTCTGCCTTTGCTGAATGAGTCACCCCTTTAGCAGAACCTGGCTTGCCATAAGTCATGTGAAGAAAGCCATTGAGTCTCTCATGTGTGAGTTGCATTTATTGAGATGCAGACTTTACTCAAACACAACTGCTTCGAATGAGAGGAGCCAGTTCAGGGTGGGAGATCAAACTGGCCAGTGAATTATTGATGGCAGCATTTTAAAAAGCAGGAGAAATGAATAACCAATGTATTTGAGGGAGAGGGTGATGGCTCTGGACGATCTCTTGGCAGTGTTTCTGGGAAGGTACCAGCTGTCAGAGCATTTTAGCAGCTGAGTGAAGTCTCTGGGCACTGGGATGGGGAAGGGACAGCAGTGGGAGTAGCCACCACCTCTGTCCATAGGAAATTATCCCGTTCCTCTGTGGGAGCAGATGGTCAAACAATAGTGGCCTCCACCCCAAACGTGTCCCTGCTGAAACAAAGGTCCGTCTGCTAAAGGAAATGCTCACTGAGGAGCTCCTGGGGTGGGGAGGCTCCAGGTGTAACTCCTACACCCTGTGGGCAGGAAAACAGCTCCAGCCCAGGGCGGGAGGAGGCTGGCCTGGATCCCGCAGGGAGCCCCACAGATCATCCCCCACCTGCTCAAATTCTCCTCAGGAAAAGCAAGCATGAGTAAGCCAGGCATTTCTAGGGCCCTGCCACAATGGCACCTTGTGTTTGTGCCCATCACTGCCTTTCAAGCAGAAATCCAGGCACGGTTTGCAGAATAAATCACATTTTTCTGAACTGTATGCACACACCTCATTTGCCTGTGCAGTGAGTGCTGTGGCAGAGCCTTGGATAAGATGTTGAGGCATTTATTCTGAGATGTCTTTGCATTGATGGGTCTTAGGGGCATAAAAAAAGCCAAGAGTGGAGATACCAGTATAAGTGGTTTATTGTTAGTGGAGTTTTTTTAAATAATTAAAGTATTAAAATCCTGGCTGCATAGAAGACAGCCAAGCTCCTACAAGAAAAAAAAATGTATTTGATCCCCAAGGAAATACAAGAAGAAAGTTTTATTTTTGGAATAGTGGCTATCCAAGCAGTTTGGAGAGAGATGTTAAGGACTCTTGTGCTTTTCTGAATCAAGGAAGGAGGGGATGAAGTGGTCTGGAGTAGTGGTCACTGCCATCTCGTGTGTGCTTGTTGCATGTTTAGCACTGGGTTTTGCTTGGATGGCTCTTTCCTGCTCTCAGCCCGGTTCTGGGGAGAGATTTAAAAACATCACTGGGCTCAGGCAGCGTTAGCAATGCAGCCCAGATCTCGCTAGAGGTGCTGACCTGAGCCTGTCCCAGGCCATGTGCACACCTTGCACAGCTCCCAGGCAGCCCCAGGTGAGCTCAGGTGCCCTGCCAAGGTGGGACACTGGGCTGGGAGATGTTTTCTTCTTGTCCCACCTTCTGTGCTGCTGGCATTCACTTTTTTTTTCCCTTTGTTTTCTGCTTGGTTTGGGTGTTTTTGAGCTGGCCACCTGAGAGCCCTGATCCCCAGGGTGTCTCCTCAGGATCCCTCCTGTCTGGTAGCAGCAGTGATGTCCCTCTGGGAAAGCCCTGGTGAGCAGCAGCTCCAGGATCCATTTCCCTTCCCAGGGCTCCCCCTGAGCGCTGTTGCTGCCAACAGAGCATCCGAGGGCTCTCCTCCCCAGGAGCTGATCCCGAGGAGGTCCCAGCAGTGTCAGCAGATCATTAGCTGCAGTGAAGCAAGAACTGTGAAATAGCTGCTTTTCAGAGGGCTGCCTGCTTCCACCTCATCTGTGTCACATTCAGCACTTGACAGATTTTCGGAGGGGATTTCACAGGTTCAAAGCATCATCCGGAGCCAGTTCCTCCCCAGGCAGCTGTGTGGGAGGACCGAGGGGGTGAGGTGTTGTTAAATGATCACTTGTGCCTTAAAATGCGCCTCAGCCCCAGACAAGCCTGCACAATTCAGCAGGGTTTTGGTTTTTTTTTCTTTCTGCTGTTGCCTGCTGATTCATCCTGAAGCCACTGAGGAGGCAAAGGCGTTTGAAATCCCTCTGATAATTGCAGCAGCAGGCCATGTCTCAGCCAGGTGTGGGAAAGCATTCACTCATAGGTGTGTGCTGGAAAGGTGAGAAAAATCCCTTCTCCTGCTGTTGGTGCTTGCTGAGGCAGTAAGGTGGCAGCCAGCCCCATGGGAGATGTGTGGGATCCAGGCCACAGTGTCCCCTCCCTGTCCCTCTGTGTCCCCACATGTCCATCCCTGCTGGCCATGGTGCTTTGGGCAGGACCCAGCTGGTGCTGGGCCAGCAGGGCTGTGACAGAGCTGTGGTGACACTGCAGCTCAGGGGTCACTGAGTTCACCTGTCCCTCCAAACGCAGCCACATGGAAAATCACCCCTGGAGAGGCTGGACACTTGCAGGACGTTATTTTTGAGCCATGAGGACAATTCCTGTGACATCAGTGCTGTTCCTTTGGCTTTCACCAGGAGCTGGAGCTCGTTCCTGGGGGAGTGGGTGGTCTCTGGTGTTACAGAAATTGTTGACACTGCGCTGCCTCTCCAAGAGATGGATTTGTCCTGACCCCTGGGAGCTCAGGCTGGGTGCCCCAACATCTGCAGTTGTGTCTCCACTCCTCGACTGAAGCATCCTGGAGCAGAGGAGGAGCAGGATGGAATCCAGGGTAGTAGGGCAGCTCCTTCTGCTCCACTCTGTCAGCAACCAAAAACTGCTCCATGCAGATGTCTGAGTGTGAGGCTCAGCAGTGTCCTCCACTGTGCCCCAGTTTTTATTCCAGTGAATCCTGTTAAACCTTCCCAAAGCCTGTCACAGTTCTTGCTTTGTAGAATCCGTGTTTGCTGACCCTGAGCTGTGCTCCTGAAAACCTTAAAATGCAAACTTAAATTGCACTTGGCACGAGAGAAGGAGGCTAAAATCTTGTTCTTAGAATAGATGTTCCGAGGTGGTAAAAAAGCAAAACAAACAAAACTCATTGCTAAAGAACCGTGTGTCCATCTAGAGGAATTTAAATCGTTTCTATTATTGACCGTATTTTGTTCCATTAAATTGGGTCAAATTTCTTATTTCCCTTTAATCAATTTCCCTGGAAGTTTCCTTTATTTTTCTCTCCTTCTAGTAGATTTTCCCATAATATTAGACAATCTGAGCCTATGATTTGTGACACATTAATAACTGCAGAGGAAAGAGCTAGTCATGTACAAGAATGTTGTCTTGGCAAGGCAGCTTTTCCTCAGCTGGGAGTTGTGCTGCTTGGAACACAGCAGCAGGCAAGAAGGAGCCCTGCTTTAATTCAGATAGAAAAGCAGAAACAAATGGGCTCTTTGCACTTGGGAGATACCTATTTGCAAGTTTAACCAGAACCATGATTATTATGGGAGTTTCCTGGTTTCCAGTTGAATTAAATGATTTTTTTTTCCCCCTTTGCTTTCAACTTCAAGACAGTCACACAGTTGGCTGCAAGTGCAGCTGACAGAAAACCTGGTGCTTTCCCTAAAGAAGATTTTCTCTCTCTTGAAGCACAGAATGCGAATTCTGACAAGAAACATTTGCCACTTTGAAGGTGCAGCTGAAATATTTCAGTCTTTACAGTCTGAGTCAGAGCAAAGGGATAAACTCCTGTTTACTCCTTGTTTTTTTCAGCAGCAAAAGCAAAGCCCAGCCCAGCACGCAGAGCATGGATTGCTGAGCAGATCCCCTGCACCAGGGGCTGGGGGGAAACGCTGTGCACACCCACAGAGATGAGTGACACAGAAGTGAGGCCAGGCCATGGATTTCCTGTCCCCCATCACACACTGCCTTGCTCAGCTGGCTGCACTTCATAGAAAGTGTCACACTCCTCTGACACCGCTGCCATCGGGGCTTCTCGCTCCTCCTTGCTGAGGACATCATAAATTATCTGCAGGGGAGGAGGTGGAGAAAAGCTCTCTATTTTTGGTGCTTTTTTTTGCTTGGATGGCTCTGCACAAACTGCTGATTAAGTCTTGCTGGCAGCAAATTAGAAACTGTTGTCAGTCACGCTGCGTTCTTCTTTCCAGAGTGTTTAGACCACATTTTCAAGGTTTCCCCACCAGGGCTGGAAATTTGCTTTATTTACTTGGTTCCTAAGTCTTCCACTGCTCCATGCTCCTACCAGGAGGTAAATTATCCCATCCCTGCCATCAGGAATTTGTTTCTCTCTGGGCTGTGTTGCTGGTGTCTCCCTGGCTGCTGGAGATGTCTCCTGCCCTTGGTCCTCCCTTGGCTGCCCAGCTTTTGTTTTTCCTCCCACTGCAGAGCTCAGGGTGCTTCAGGGAGTGATGGAGGGGATCAAAGTCTCCACCATTAATGAGTTGGAGAAGTGTTGAGCACAGCAGCTCTGCTCCTATCAGTCCTACCACAGGCAGCTGGTGGTAAATAAACCCGGTGTGACAGCAGGAATGAAATATTTTCCTTGGCTCATTGAGGTTTGCACTGAGGTGGAAGAATTAATCCTGTAACAAATTACACCTCTGCTATTGCTTCCAGGGGTCAGGGGGTTTTAGCAGCAGATATCCTGCTCTAGCTGCTCTTCTCAAACCCAGCAGCAATCAGTGGCTGCATCAAGAGCCTTTGGAGGTTTGGAAAGATGTGCCAGGGATGCTGAGTCCCAGCTCGAGGGCTTCCAGCAAGCTGGGGCTGCTCTGGGCAGGGTAAGGACAGAGGTGTCCAGGGAGAGGTCTGAATATTTGTTCTGCTAAGGTCACTGCACTGGGGGGCCAGTTGTGACCCCACCCCTCTTAAACAGCCACAGTTTTGGTTTATTGGCTTGTGAGTTAATACTCAGAGGTAGCAGTGGCAGTCCTGTCCTCCTGATCAGGAGGATCTTATCACAAAGATAAAATCTCTGCTGTCCCATGGTCAGCAGTGGGGACAACAGAGAACCCAAAATCTGGAGTCAGTGCTGCAGGGGTTGGGAAGAGTGTGGAGAGAGGGGCTTCACTCAGGCAGGAGTTCATCACAGAATCAGAGAATGTCTTGGCTTGGAGGGGACCTTAAAGCTCATTGTCCCCAGGACCCTCATCCAGTGCCCCCCCTGCCACTAGGCCAGGCTGCTCCAGCTGAGATTGTCCCTTGTCACCTCCCAGCAGCAATGGGTGACACTCTGGTGGGGGAGATTTGGAGCTGATTTGGACAGACTTCTCCAGGGAATCGGTTTTCTCAAAATACCTTTTTTCTTTTTTTTCTTTTTTTCTTTTTTTCTTTTTTTTTTTTTTTTCCCCTAAAATCTCCTCTGTGCTGCAGAAGCAGAGGTGTGGGGACTGTGGGCAGCAAGACTCACCTTTGCCTGCCTTGGCACAGTGCCTGCTGGTCAGCTGGGAGGTGTTCAGCCTGCTGGCCCAGGGATTTTGGCCATCCTCACCTTCTCCTTCCCCAGCTGCTGGCACAGGGAGGGGGCTGCAGGCTGGAGCCCTGGCAGGAGGGGTGCAGGGGAGCCTGGGTGGGTGGGCTGTGGGCAGCTCCCTGCAGCCTGAGCTCCCTGGAGGTGCTGCAGGGCTCTCAGACAGTGGCTCCCTTTCTGTCTTGTGTCACTGCATGCATTGTGTTTCTTGGCACCACGAGCCCGTGACATCTTGATTTGCAAACAGTCAAATAAAATAGAAAAATAATGTCCCCTGTTAATAGGTTGACACACTGCTTCAGGCCAAGTGTGAGTATTTCTATAGCATTTGCTTTGCTGCCTTATGTCAGTGACTGTTGCTATTGAAAGTAAACACCCCAACTGGTTAAATCAACAGTGGTTTGTTTATTCAAAGCTCATAAACTCCAGTAGCTGTAGGTCACTTTATGAAGTGCCAACCCCTGGGGGAAGAGAAGGAATAGTGTGAAATTATTGCATGCAGTGCACCCATCACGAGCCTTAGAGGAAGGGGATTTATTAGCAATTAATATTTCTTGCAGAGGACAAAAAAAAAAAATCCTCTTGAGGCAGCTCCACAGTGAACCTTGGACCTCTGTGCTGGTGGAAATGGGGAAGGGGGTGAAGCCTTCTTAAACTCTTGGGTGAAAAAAAAGAGACCTTGGGAAATGAAAATTGGCTGGGGGTTTTATTATTGAAAAAAGATTTCAAACCACCCAAAGGGAGGAGAAGAATTGAGGTGAATCAGGGCAGGGGAAACCCTTCAGTGTGGTGTCTGCATTTGGAGAGCTCAGCTGGAACTCCTCCAGATGGGCTCATCCTGCAGCACATCTGAGGCACAGGGGCTTTGACACCTCCCCTTGCCTTGGGACACACTTCTGGAGGTGCCCAAGGTCACACCAGGTGCAGCAGCTCCAAATGTGATTGAGATGAGGCAGAGTCACTTCCAGGCTAGAATTTGTCCTTCCTCATGCTGAAAAAGCCTTAGAAACCACTGATCTGTGGGACTGCAGGTACCAAGCTCCAGATTAACACCATGAAACTGGAAAGAGATGTAGGTTAACCTGGAATTTTGATGGTTTAGGATGTTTTGGCAGTGAAATTTGGTGATTGAATAGGCATAAAGAGTGTCCGGGGCAATGCTTAAATACTTAAATATTTTCTCTTGACTGTTGTGTTCATGCTTTTTGATGATTGCTATTTACTCTTAAGCCTTTGAGGTTGCAGATCTGTCTTTGTGATAAATCCAATTAGGAACTCATCAGAAGTGTTAGTGTTTTGGGAAAGAAATTAATCCTACAGCCATGTGAAAGAAATTATCAGGTTCTTTGGAAATAATCTGAATATATATATTCTTACCTGGCAGTATATTAGCCCAGATGTTATATACTTGAAAAGAATGAGTCCTAAGGTAGTTTTACATAGATTTCAAAAATGCCTCTCAAATGGCATAAGAAAATTACAACTATTGAATGACCTCTGTTCTTTAATAAGAGCAAAACCTCTGTCTCGTGACTGAAGGGTTCAGCAGAGCTGGAAAAGTTGCTATGAAAGGTTTAACGCTTGACCTTCCTCACCAAATATTCCGACTTTTTTTGTCCAGGTGGCGAGAGAATTTTGTGTTTTTAGGGTTGCAGAGCAGCAGAGCAGTGCCAGGTCAGGTCAGAGCCTGCCTGGCTGAGAGTCAGGCCAGCACTGCACATCCAGCATCACATTTCCTCCCTTCTGCCTCGGCAGCCAGCGCTGCTCAGGGAAGACACAACTGCTCAGGGTCTCTGTCAGGGAGAGCTCAACTCCAGCCAAGGCAGCTGGGAAAGAGATGAGCAGGATCCTCGGGAGGCTTTTCCAGTTGGGGTGGATGAAGCTGGAGGAGGTTGAGTGCAGGCCATGAACTCGCAGCTCGCCAGCCCCAAGCTGCTGCCCACCTGGGCTGCTCACAGGGAAAGCTGCTGATGTTTTCCAGCTGTCTGTGTTGTAGGAACAGTTCTCACATCTTCACTTTCCTCAGCTCCCCGGGTTTGATAGCAAACAGTTGGGGTGGCTCTGCAGGGGTGGTGGCCAGGGCTCTCCAAAGCTCTCCTGACCGTGCAAATGGCTGGTTTAATGGCATCAGAGGAAAGCAGGTGGGGAGATGCTGCTGTCCTGGCTTTCTGGCTGGGGAAAGAGAGAAGAACTTGCTAAAGTCACGCTCCAAATTCATGGCCAAGAACAGTAAAGACCTTAGAAAGCCTCGATGACGTCCGTGTCCGTCTGGATCCCTCCCTACCTTTCCTTCCCTTTCCTTTCACAGTCAGGCCCAGGCTGTGACACAGGACCCTGCTCCTCAGACCTTCAGGCTTCTGCAGAACATGTCTGGAGAAACCCTGGGCTGCAGCAGTCCTGGTGTGACCCCTCCTGTCACAGCTGGGGCTTCGTGGCCGTCCCTGCAGCGAGCCCAGGGGTGGGTGCCCACACAGGGAGGTGGAGATGGAGCTGTTGTTGGCAACCCCTGTGCCAAGCCCTGTCCTGTGGGAGGCAGTGGGATTTTGGAGAAGTGGTTCATTTTTACTTTTTTTTTCCCCCTCTGAAGGAATTCAGTGTTATCCAGTGGAATCCTCTGTGCAGGTGGAATTTTTGGGCTCTGGGGCTGTAGTGTGCCTGCACTTGAAAATTTGGCCGTTGGCTTGGAAACAGGCATGGGCAAGTTTCAGCTCATTCATCCAGGCTGTCCTTTCTCAAGGACAAGGAGCAGGGCCAGCACAGCTGAACCACTGCAGCCAACTCCTGAATGTTTCCAAATAAAATGCCTTGAGTAAGTTTATTTTTCCCTCTCAGACCTAAATTTAGCACCCTGGAGAAGCTGCTTTGGCAGTCAGCGGATGGTAACGATGACAAGATCAATCTGTGGATAGTTCTGGGAAGATTTGGAAAGTCCTGGTAAAACAGAGCTGGTTTCATTCATGTTTGCAATTTGTCCACAGCCCAAAGGTCTGCTCATGAGCTTCCAATGGTTGAAAGACAAGACATCGACAGCTGCCTGGTTTATGGAGGACAGCAGATGATCCTCACCGGACAGAACTTCACAGCAGAGTCCAAGGTGGTGTTCACAGAAAAAACATCAGGTAAGGAAGGTTTTTCCTAACTTTCCCCAATGGGATGAGGCAAATCTGTAGTGCCAAAATCTCATTGTAAGATTTGTGCTCAGGATTAACTCTGCTCAAGTGAGGAGTCCCATTCAGGTTCATGTGAGTAAAGTCAGACTTGGGAGCAAATGTTTGTGGTGTTGCTTCACAAGAATCCAGGCACTGGGAATCAGCAGGGCCAGGATTTGTTATCAAGGGAAGGAGATGAGCACTACATGTTCCTCTGTGCTTGTTTAAGCTCATGTTTAGTGAATGCTACTGTAGAAATCGTCACTGAAATGAACATTTTTTTGTTGATGTGAACTACAGGCAAAGATTGTGTTTCCTTCCCTTTAGAAATCTGTGGAGGAAAAACAAACATAATGTGTCTTCTTATATAAAATTATTTTTATACACGTAATGAGATACAAGAATCAATCCCTTTTCCTTCCATATTTTTTGTTGTAAACTTTGTGTTCCCTTTGTGCTGTTAAGAAAACTTGGAAGTGTTCTGAGGGTAAACTGAGGCAGAGGTGTCTTAAGGGATATATCCAGTGACTTGCAAGGAGTTTAAGAGATTGCCTTGCCCAAGTGAGCAGCATGTGCACGATCTATGGGGTGATGCCATTGGGAAAAAGTGAGAATGGAGCCAGAAATGAATGTACATTCATGAACCTACATGGGCACCCGCTGGTGCCATGGGGACAAAAAGCATTCTGTGCCTCCCAGCTCCTTCCCACACACACCAGCAGCAAGCCAGGCTCTTTCTGCAGGTCTGAAAGGCTCTGAGGAGCTGTGGAGGCTCAGATGAGCCTGTGCTGTCACAGGAATTCTTTTGGCACGCTCTGTTTCCTTTCAAGGCCGTGCATTAATTCCTTCCCACTGTGCTGCCACTGTTCCACCGTGTCAGCGCCTCGGGAAGGTGCATGGGAACATCTTGGCAGCCTGCAGTGCCACCTGTCCCAAGAATGTTTTGCAGCAGCTACAGGAGATGATCCACTCAGAGGGGGAGGTGGCTCTTGATGCCATTTCGAGGAAACATCCCAAATGCCCTGCCCCTGTTTCCGTAGGAGAGCAGGGAAGGCTCTGGCTGGAAGAGATGTTAGAAAGTAAAAAAGGGCAACAACATTTTCCACACTAAATCTAAAGCTTTTCTTTGCTGCTGGGGAAACTGCAGGGTTTTGGTTTTTTTTTTTCCTCTTGTTTTAGCTCCTGGTAGGGGAGAGACAGGGTTTATCCCAGGAGCAGTGCCCAGTCTGGAGCAGGGATTTGTTTGCTGGTGTTCCATATCCTGCCTGCCCTCGGCCTCTGCAGGCAGTCTCAGTCTGCTGGACTCTCAATAAATGATTGGCAGAAAGGGAATTTGGAGGATGGGAGGTCCAGAGTCAAATCCTTGGGCTGAATCAGGAGGCTGTGTGGTTTGCAGAGGGTTGTCTGGGGGACTGAGTGGTTCTCTGTGTGTTCCATAACGCAGCAGCCCCTCTGCCAGAGGTGCCCTGAAGTGCTTTTAAATGAAAATTGCTTTATTTATTAGGGATATCCTAAGGTGAGGAAGGTTAAGCTGAGCTGGACATGCAGATCATGCATGGGCTGAGTGCAGCAAACTGAGAATTGCTTTGTGCCTGGCTTGTCAGAGGCTGATGAGCATCCCAGCTCACCTGAAAAGCAGGATTTTGTGCACCTGAGGCTTTCAGCCTCCCTCATTCTGCACTGTAGACAGTTCTGAACATCCCTAGAATGTCTGTTCATGCTTGCCATTGCCTGGGGCTGCAGGAGCCCAGAGCAGGGAGCCCAGAACAATGAGCCCAGCTGGTGTGGATGGAGCAGTGGCTGCCTGCAGGGAGGAGCAGCTCACCCATGGGTGCCCTGCCCTGCCCAGCCCGTGCAGAAGGTGCTGATGAGCTGCTCAGGGGCAGGCTGAGCCACAGGCAGCGTGCTGGGGGTGGATGGCAGCCCAGCTCTGCCTGAGCCCGGCTTGCAGAGGGCTGTGGCTCTGCCAGAGCTGCCCCTGTGAAACAATCACACCTTTGTCAAGGCAGGAAGATGCAGCAAGCTCGCAGGGGAAGCTTGGTTTGCTCAGGGTTTCATTTTAACAGCTCACAAACCTTGTCTGTGCTAGCAAGTGGTGCTGGATTTCCCACTTTTGCCACCAGTTTGGGCTGTGCTGGTAACAGCAAGGGTGAGAGCAGCGCTGTTGGAACCATCTCACAGCTTCTGGCACGCCAGGCTCCTCACAGCTCCTTGGCTTGGCTGTCCAGTGTTGAAGGTGAGAGTGGCAGGGCTCTTTTTTCCCCAGAAAAATCTTTCTGCAGGTATTTTTGTGCAGCCAGATTTTCTCCTGTTGGTTGTTCCACAGACTCCAGAGCCTGGGTGCCCCTGGGATCTGGGTGAAGCGGGTGCTGGGAAGGTGCCAGTCTCGTGTTTCAGCAAACTGAGGAAGCTGCTCTTTGGGCTCACCACTGTAAATTAGGTGCCATCCCTCAGGGGAATGCTCAGAACCTCTCTCCATTTCCTCTGGATCTTGTAGACTTTCCTTCACCCACCATTAGCAATGCAGAGGAACGTGGAGCTGCTCACATTTGTGACAAAAATCCGTGTCCCCCTGAGCAGCAATGACCAGGTTTCGTCTCCTCACAGAACTGCAGATATGTGTATTTTTTCCTTAGAAATACCTGGAAAACGGGCTGAATTCCCTGCAGCATGGGGGCTGTCACTGTGGCAGTGAGTGTCCCGTGTCACGCCAGCCGCGGGCTGGGGACAGGGCTGGGACAGTCTCAGCTCCAGCTCACGACAGGAAACAGCAGCAGGAAACAGCGAAGGGGCTGGAGCTCAGTGCTCTGAGGGGATGAAATACTCGTGTTTGAAATGCTGGGGCATAAAGAGCTTTGATTTTCTCAATGCTGGAGTTTATGGACACGCAGGGCTCGGAGTTCTGAGTTCTTTTCACGGTTGTCTCTCGCCGATGCAAGATCATAGAATGAAGCTGCTCAGAGCCAGGGGAACTCAGGAATTCCCTAAGCCCAGCACACAAAAGCAGAGTTTGGCTGACAGAGTTTGAAGGTCTGAATTTGGAGACACGTAACTGAGCCCAGCTAAATTAAAGTAGGTCAGGGGAAGCAGCTAGATTGGACTGTGTTCTTTTAATTTTGATCTGGAAGAGAAAGCTTGAAAAGCAGTCTTGGAGCTATCAAGGACTTGGAATGGGGTGAAGGTCAAGGGTGTTAATGTTTGGTTGGGGCCCAGATCTTACAGTGTGGTTAAAAAAAGAAGAGATGTGGAAATCCCCCTTTTATTTATTTTAATTGTCATGTAGTAATTTGCAAGTCAGATGCTGGTTGCATTGTGTTTACTCCCATTTGTGTACTGGTTACTGCTGCCCTGTGAGAGAGGAGGTTCGTGTTTCTCGGGGAGAAAAGTGCAAATGGACTCTGATTTCCCCTGCCAAACTCTTCTGGTGGCCACATGGACACGGTGAATCATCGCTAGGACAATGTGGGTGGTGGAGGAACAACCCAAACACAGCGTCCATCCTTGGAGTGCCTCCACCAGAAACCTCCAGCTTGGGCCAGGCAGGGTAAGGAGAGGAGCCCTGTGCCCTTTGAACTGGGGCAGCTGCCAGGGCCCCCAAGTGTGGACATTCACAAAATGACTCTGTCCAGCTCTGGAACTGCTGCTGGAACACCCTTGGATGTGCCCTGGCTGCAGGAGAGCTCAGCCAGGGCTGTGCTGCTCAGTGTGGGGCTGAGGCTCGAGGCTTTGGTGTGCACAGAGCCCCAAATGCTGCCCCCCACCCGCTGGAAACAAGGCATGGGATGTGCCAGGGGGTTCCAGGAACGCTGCAGGACAGTGTGCACTGCAGGGCACTGAGGTGGGATGGCATCAGGGCAGGTTTGCTGTGAAGAGAAGGTGCTGCTGGATTGGTTTGATGAGAGGATCGTGCTCTTTGTGGGAGAGGTGAAAGGAAATTCCAGCACTCTCTACAGCAGAGTTCCCCTTTTCTGCTAGGCTGGTTCCTCACCGTGCTCCAAACAGGGAGGTGAATCCCTTTTTGTAGTCTGACACTTTCAGGAATGATCCAAAAAAATGAAAAATAGCAAACTATTTTCAGCAGTTAACTCTTTGAACTTAATAGTGCAACAGTAATGATGCAATTTTCTCGGGCAAATTCAAGATAAAAATAGACAAAAAGCTTTTTAAAACCCTTCCAGTGTTTTCCCAGGTTCATTCAAAAGAGATGCTTCCCACTTGAACAAACAAACAACTTTAAATATTGAATGTGAGGGTAACTAGTATTAATCAGGAGGATTGGTTTGCCTGGCTCTGCTGTGCAAATTAGAAACTTTCAGGGTAATATGGGGCACCTTGTGCCTTTCCTTGCTGCTGCAGCTGCTGAAAGCCAGCAAAGCTTTCTCCCCAAACTGCCCCAGGTGTTCTTGTAATCCTACGGGGCAATGGGATTCCAGAAAAACACTGCAAAACAGGAAAAAATCTAAGGCTCACCCAGAGAAAAATGCAGCAGAGTGTGGCTGCAGAAACGGAGTTGCCATAGCTGTTAGAGACTCAGCGAGACAGGGTGGAATCCAGTGTTTTGGAAGGTTTCCCCGTATGACACAAGATTTTGGAATTTTACAGCTGGTAAATCCTTATTAACACAGGCAGCCACTACTGGCCTGGATTCCCTGGCTCACTGTTTACTATGGGGGCGCCTGATGGAAGTGTGCCTGCTCCTGATTATTCAGCTTAATTGTTTAGGGAGAATATTAAAAAAATAATCATAACTCTTGGCATAAACAAAAGGCAGAGACGAGCTCCCATCACCTGTTGACAGAAAATTGATCGTGAAGAAAGCTGGCATGGGGAGTGGAATTCCCTGTTCTCCCACTTAGTCATCGCATCCTGGTGTGACTCATTTCATTACATGGAGGTTCCCAGTGGTTTTATTTTGAGAGAAGCTTTTGTTTAATAATTTGCACACACACACACACACACAAACACACACTTATAATCTTTAAAAAACCCTCAACAAATCTATTCTGATGAATTGGCAGGAGGGATAATTTGTAAGAGCTCTGGAATGAAATACTGTTCTTGCTTCGCTGTTCAACTACTGTATTTATGTTTTATTTTAATGTGAAGTGAATTCTGCAACAATGGATAGGGAGAAATCTCCTCTAGCCTTGTTCTCATAGTGCAAAATGTCAGATTTGGGGCTGGGCTGGCTGGGGGATGACTAATCCATTGCCCTTTTACCTCCCAGACCTTGCCTTGGATCTTTGGCCTCAGTGACTCAAACTTCTCTCCTCAGTGCAGTGAAGGCACTGGCCTCTGCTCATAACAAACACAGCTCCATTAGCTGCAGTGGGCAGTCTTGCTGCAGAAAGAAAAAGAAATCCATGAAAATGAAGCTCAGGAATACATTTAATAGCTCTTCTTTTCATGAGTTTTCAATACATCCATGCTGTGTTTGCTGTGAAGTTTGAAAATGATTTTGAAGTGAGAGCTGAGAAGGAGACAGCTGCTCAGGACCAGATGCTGAGGACCTTGTGCTGACTTGAAGCAGAGTAAATTCCCAGCTGAGATCAGAATTTGTCCCTGAATTTGTCTGGAATTTGTTCAGAGCAGCAGAGATTCTCAGTGAGGGTTCCCCATAAGGTTTCTGCTTCCCAGAGTGGTTTTGTCCTACTGGAAACCATTCACTGCTCTCCCTTTGTTCTTGGGGTGGCTCTAAAAACCCTGCTTTGTTTTCCAGAGATGTCTGTCATCTGCTGATAAAAGCTGACAGAGACAATCGTTGTGCTTTTTTGGAAAACCCTCCAAGAACCAGAGTGAGTGGAATTCCAGGGGGAAGCGTGCAGAAATCTGTGCAGCCACAGCCCTGCCCCTCTGCTCACCAGGCTTGCTTTCTTTGGGGACCCAGTAACAGGTTGTTCATGAGGTGATTTGTGTCATGCTTGACTGAAAAGCAATGTACATTTGCAGGCCTGAAATCACACGCAGGCGTGGAATCCCATCCAGAATCAGCACAATAGTATATTTAGTCTTCAGCTGCAGGGAGAGCTGCAAAGAACATTTCCTGAGCCTCTCAGCCCATCAGTCATGCTTGTTCAAATAAAGCAGCGAGTTTGTTTCTCTGCTAGTTACTGACCCCAAAGTCATGAGTAAGGGATCCTGAATAATGTGTAAAGGCTGTAACTGCTTCAGAAAACCTTTAATTGGCTAATTAAAAAAAGCCCTCTCAGGGGCTGCAGAGAATCACCCCGAAGGTTCCTAATGCAGCCTGACATTTTGATTTCCCCCAGTTTGAAGCAAGCCTTTTGCTATGATGGCAGTTGGGGTTAGAAAGGGTAGAATTACTTGCTCCCAACAACTCATTCATTCCCCCAAAGAGTGCTGACACAATCAGATCTCTCATCGGGGTTTAATGCTAAGTCTCATAGCCCTGAAGCAGCACAAAAATCTCTATTTCCTGAACATTTCACTGACCTGTGGTGTTAAAGACTTGCCAACGAAGACAAACCATTAAATGAGCAGGGAACCACAACAGTAAAAATACTGCACGAGGCAGCCATGGCTGGTGAGACCTCAGGGTCTCAACCCAAGAATATTTTTATCATCTTGGGTGCAACTTCTGCCCTTCCCAGCGGCAGGGATTGAGTTCCCCGTGGTGGAGGTGCAGTGGGAAGGGCACCACACACGTGGAGCTGGCACTGCAGGATCTTCTGCAGTTTTCTGTCCTCTCCATTGTTGGGGCAGGTTTAATTCCGTGCAATAAGCAGCTATCTGCACTTGTAGACTTTAGATTAAATTATTAATCAAGCTGGGGTTTATTCTCCTCGGTTTCCAAGCAGGAGCTGTTTGGCTCGTTTGTGGCACGGCAGAGTTACGGGGTAATTAATGCCAGGAGGGATCTCTGGAGGGTTGAGCACAACCTCCTGCTCAAAGCCAAGCAATATATTGCTGCCCAAATTCCTGATTCCAGGGAAGGACCTTTGGTGGGACAGGTTTTGTACTGGGGGCTGTGCTCCACTGTCACATCAGCCTCAGGATTTTTAGTACATCCTTACAATAAAAATCTCAATTCTTCTTGAGGGCTTTCTCCAAACATCCACTTTAATTTCCTCCTAAAAAAATATATATATTTGCATTTATTCACCTTGTAAAGGTGATAAATGTGTTGACAGTTTGGTGCAGGTTTTCTCTATTCAGAATTTCCTGAAATGATCCTGAGACTTCTCAGTTTATTCCTCCTGCTCTCCATTAGCTCCCAGAGCGTGCATAATCAAAAGTTTTCCTTTCATTACCAGGAAAAAGAATAGGTTAAAGTAGAGAGAGAGAGAGATATTTCTGAATGCAGTTGTATTTTTCATTTTCCTCGCAGCCTCCCTCATCCTTCTGCCAAAAGCTCCCCATAATGTGCATATCCAGGGCAGTTAAAGGAAAAGCAAATATTGATTGTCTCGAGCTAAAGTGAGGCAGTGAGACAGATGGAGCCACATCATCATATTTAAGCATAAAGGTCAGGGAGTGAACTGCAGAGTGGTTAAATTCAACAGGGCTTCAGTGCTCAAAGAACAGGGACTGCTGCTGACAGATTTGTTAAAAACCTGTTTAGCTGCCACAAATATGGAATGTATCCAAACAGCAGCATCTATCATGGTTGGAATGATAACCCCAAATACATTTATTTCTTGTTTGCCTTTTCTCATTCTTACTTTTGACCCGCACAGACTCTGGAGTCAGCCTGAACATCATTTGATTTTTTTATGCTTGGCTTCATTAGCTTTTAGTGCAGTTTCAGTGGCTCAGTTACTAAATCCAGTCCCCTGTGGTTGTGGTTGCATGTGTTCCACAGGCTGCTTGAATGTGGCAGATGACTTGGAGGCCCGTTCCTGCTTTAGTTTATGCATGTTGGACCAGCAAATCCTTTTGGTTTCCACCTTCTTTGTGAAGTTTGTGCTCTTGTAGCTGCACAGACTGTTTGAATTTAGCAGCACAGAAACAAAGATGAAAACAATTCTGCCTGGAGCAAAAACCAGTGTCAAATATTCCTGCTTGGCTGTCCTTGTTGTCGGGACATCTTCATCTGGCACTGCAGAGACAGCTCTGATGTGTGTCTCTATCACAGCTCTTACTTTATGTTGGATTTTCTTGTTTCCTTTTCCCTCCTCTTTCCCTCAGAGAACTCTAAAAAATCATCCTTTGGGCTGTCTAGGAGTGTGGGGAGGTTCCTTAACACACCCTGTGATGGTTTCTTTTCTCTAAGGTCACCTGGAAGAGGAATGTCCCCACTGAGCATTTACTGCCTCATTATCAGACAGGGATTTGCTGGATTAACCCCCCAATATTTTGGCTTCCCCCTTTCCCTGTTCCTGTCTCAGCAGCAGCATTACCAGGGGTATAGATTGAATGTAGCACTGGCCAAAGTGGATGTTAAATGAGATGAAATAATGGAACATTTTCCATGCCTTTGCAGCAGTCCCTTGGGATGGGCTTGGCTCCAGGGCCACAGCTCTGCTGAGGCCACCCCAGCCCCAGGGTAAAAATCACACCTGGCTCACAGGAGGGAACTTCACGCTGCAAAAAAAGAGAGAGGGGTAAAAATCACACCTGGCTCCCAGGAGGGAACTTCACGCTGCAAAAAAAGAGAGAGGGGTAAAAATCACACCTGGCTCCCAGGAGGGAACTTCACACTGCAAAAAAAGAGAGAGGGGAGATGTTCAGTGTTCCCTCCTTGCAGCAGGAGCAGCTGGAAGCCTGGGATGTCCTGCTGGAGATCCATTCCAACTCCTCCCTGGCTGTCTCATCACCCAGGGAGGGTTGGGGTGAGGGAGAACAGCAGGGCTGGGATCCCCCTGCCCCAGCAGCACCCCCAGGAGCCCATCCCAAGGGAGGGATGTGAGCTGTGAGCTCCAGGAAAAGCTGCCTGGCCCCAGAGGGTGTGAGCACTCCCCAGGTGTGGGGTGCTGGGCAGGTGAGGCTCTGCCCCAAGGGCTGGGGCACACAGGGACCCCAGAGCTGTGTCCTGGCCCCACAGCCCAGCTGGGGAAGAGCTGCCCAGCACATCTGTCAGCTCATTGTCTGAGCCCAGCACAGAACAAAGAGCACAGCAACAGAAAACAAAAAAAAAATGCAAAATGCATTTAAAAATACTCTTTCATTTCCCTTTTCGCCAGAAGCAGAAGTGCTTAAATAACAGAGGACAAAAGCAGCTCTTGCAGAACTTCCAAGAGTTGGGAAGAATAAAAAGCCCTGTGAGATGGACTGGGTTGAGGAGATTTTCCCCCTGGTCCTGCCCAGAGTGGGGAACCCCCAGAGCAGGCAGGGCTGCTCCCCCTAAAGCAGACAGCAGCATTTCTCCTGGCTGCAGCATTCCCAGGCCAGCAGGTCCTTGGGATACCTGTCCCCTGGCCAGTTTAACAGCAAGCTTTCAGAAAGATATCAGGGGATTCTTTTCCCCCATCAGTACTTTCCTGCTGCAAATTGCTTGGCTGAAAGGCTCAATGGAATATGAAAATTAAAGGGGTAAAGATTGAAATTTAAAAAAAAAAAAAAAGGAAAGTGCTGCAAAAAATATTTCTGTATTTAAGGAATATTTGTAAGAGGAAGCAGCCGGTCTGCAAATGAGTGTCCTGTCACTACTGATGCACTCTTACAGCACAGGGGTGCTGTGGTGGTGTTCCATACAGGGGGATCAAATTGTATTTTCCTCTCTAACCATAATTTTGTGTAACTCAGGCTGGAGATGAGCTGTGTGGATGTAATAATTAAGGGCAGCCAAGCTCGCAGTGGTTCAGGGCAGGGGCTGTCCCACGTGCAGTGAAGTGTTTTGCCATGAGTACAAATGGCACAGTGAGTACACTGTGAGTACAGTGAATATTTGGTGTTTTACCACAGCTTTAGGGCTGTCAGTGGCATTCTGGGGGAATCCAGGTGCTCTTGGCTTCAAGCAGCAGAAAGTTTGCTGAGCTGCTGACCCGGTGTGAGCATCACCAAGGTCTGTGAGCCTCTGATGCCCTCCCCCAGTCAGGCTGGCTGCACTCAGGCCTGCCAAAAAGCAGATGGTGCACCTGTGCTAAATATTTCATTGCTCAGGTTGGCTAATTTCTACATAAACATTGCATTTGAATATGTATGTAAGCTCTTTCCTGGCAAGAGAAGTGTTCAGTGATGGGTTCAAATGAAATGACATTGCTTTTGGTTAGGAGTGGGAAGGGGCTTGAAATTAAGTCCATTTTGAGAGCTTTCCTAAATTAATGCTCTTGATTTGTCTCTCTGTTTTTTTTTTTAAATAAGTTCTATGATTTAAATGACCCCACAGTGAGGTTAATGCTGTGATGTTCTTGTAGATGGGCAGCAGATCTGGGAAATGGAGGCAACGGTGGACAAGGACAAGAGCCAGCCTGTGAGTATGCAAACCCTGGGTCTGAAAGAGCAGCAATGCCAAAGAATAATTGAATTATTCTGACAAACAGAGGGAGTTCTGCAGTGCCCACTCCTTTATCAAGCACTGTGCCATTAGCAGTGCTTCTGCATTTGTCACCTTCTCGTGTGTTTTATTTGTAGCTGAGACTTCTCTCTCCGAGCTCAGGGCAGCACCAAGTGCAGGGGGGATACAGTCCATAAAAACCAACCCACCAGTACCAAAAATCTTCTGGTTTTTCACCACCTGCCCCCTTTTTTCTCATCTCCTTCTTTATAGGGATGAACAGGGAGGTTCCTCTTGTCGTGCCTGAAGGTACATCATCCCAACGCCTATTCTTTAATCAATATCTTCTCATTTCTGTGATTAATATCTCTAGTTTCCAATGCCATGTTTCAGTAACGAGGGGGATCTGCACACAAACCCCCCTGGCCAGCCTCAGCTGCTGATCCCTTGCTGTCCCCTGTGTCATTCCAGAGCATGCTTTTTGTGGAAATACCCGAGTACAGGAACAAGCACATCCGCACTGCCGTGAAGGTGAACTTCTACGTCATCAATGGCAAAAGGAAAAGGAGCCAGCCCCAGCATTTCACCTATCACCCAGGTAATTCCCAGGGACAGAGACATTTGTTGTCTTAATTTCACCAGCAGGATTTGTTTTTCTGCTCTGTTGTTTTCCTGCCCTTCTTTGAGGATCTAAATGTTGCTAATTTAATTCAGCCCAGCACTCAACAGCTGCTTGCTTTGAGAGATTCCTGTGATTTATGGGCAGGAATTTCCCTCAGTTTGAGGTGTCAGTTCTCTGTTATCCTGGAGATGGGGTGATGCTGCCCCATTCCCTTGGTGGGAGTTTGCCAAGGGGCTCAGTGGGAACAGGCTCAGGCTGGGCCATGATGTGACCCTCTGAAAACCACGAGTGTCACCTTCTCTGACGTGTCCAGCAGTAAGAAAACACCAGATCTGGGAAAGGGCTTGGGATGGAGGAAAGCAAGCAATGTATATCCTTCAGAATGAGGCTAATTAAGAAAAATATGAATGCTTCTCTGATGTTCTTCCCCTTGGGGGATTGGTGAGCCATGTCACAATAAATGCAACAGGATTACTAATGAGATTCCCAGAATTTCTCAGCTTTGGCTGGGAGAAAAATACTGTGAGGAGATCAGAGTATTGTGTTTGTGGAAACCAGAAAGCATAAAATAACAGCACCAGATTTTATGCAAACTTCAAATGATGTCTTAATTTGACTTGTCTCTAAGGAGAGGCAAACATTTGTTCAGACTCTTGTTTTGGTCTCCTCCAGCCTGAAAAGCTCTGGTCCTCTCCCTGAATTTATGAACTCTGATGAATTGTGCTGCTCTGGGATAGTATTGAGAGGCACATTTCTATCTCAATACAATCCCTAAAACAGGGCACTAAGAGAAGGAATCTTTAATGCCAAAAAGGAATTTTGCATGACCACTGTATGGTTTCCATTGCTTGGTGTTTCTGTAGTGAGTTTTGGGGAAGATTTGACCAAAAAATCACTGGGAATGTAGAGGACCATCATTTACCCCACCAGGATTCACACAGCTCTTACTAAATCATGGTCTTTTAAATGATGGTGTCAGGCAGGTCTTCAGCTCTCAACATTGAGGAAAGAAAAGCTCTAAAATGGTTCAGCTCTGCCTTTGGTCACTTGTTAAATGTTGGACAGGAAGATGGGGAGTTGTTTGTGTCCTGGGATTTCTATTGATTCAATCTCCTTTGAGATGGAATTACTGCATGAAACACCTACCTATGACTTCTTGTTTTGTCTGTGTTCCACAATGGCCCTTAAATGAATTAAAACAGGAGCTGAAGTGTTGAATTTTTCAATTTTAGCTATTTGTGGTTCGTTAGTACATCTAAGATTTTTCAAGAACCTCTTAGTACAGAATGCTGTAAAGAATCTTTCCTGTGTTTTCCTGTGGGTGATTTATTAGACTCAGTGCTCGTGATGTACGAATTTACACACACAAATCTTGTAAAAAGGCTTAAATCTCTTATTGCTTCAAGGAAAAGCTCTCTGTTTGTCCTCAGCCCGTTACGAATAACGTCCTTTGCATGCTTTATTCTAGTACCATCAATCAAAACAGAGCCCATTGATGACTATGATCCAGCCCTAATCTGCAGTCCAGTGCACAGTGCTCTGGGGACAGTAACACAGCCTTACTATTCACAGCACACAATGGCCACCGAGTCCCCTTCCTGCCTGGTGGCCACCATGGCTCCTTGCCAGCAGCTGCGCTCGGGCCTCTCCTCTCCCGACTCGCGGTACCACCAGCAGAACCCGGCTGTCATTTACCAGAGGAGCAAGAGCCTGAGCCCCAGCCAGCTGGGCTACCAGCAGCCCAACCTGATGGCCAGCCCAGCTGCCATGGCAGATGCCCACAGGTCGGTGCTGGTGCACGCCGGCTCTCCAGCCCAAAGCTCGGCCGTGCTGCACCACTCCCCGGGCCACCAGCAGCAGCAGCAGCCTGCCCCCGTCATCCACTACTCTCCAAACAACCAGCAGCTGAGGTGTGGCAGCCACCAGGAGTTCCAGCACATCATGTGCTGTGAGAATTTCACATCCAGCGTGTCCAGATCCAGCCAGCCCCAGGGCAGCCAGCAGAGGCTCAGCCCCAGCTCGTACCCCAGCGTCATCCAGCAGCAGGCGGCCCCGGGCCAGCGGGCGGCCAAGAACGGGCCCCCAGGGAGTGAGCAGAAGGACGTGCTGCCAGCAGGAGTGACCATCAAGCAGGAGCAGAACCTGGACCAGGCCTACCTGGATGATGGTGAGTGCTGTGCCCCTCTCAGGGGCTGCTTTGTTGGAGGGAGGGGCAAGGGTGGGGTTCTCAGTGGCTCTGTTCCTCGGCGTGGCCCCTCTGATGGGTGGGACATTGCTCTGCATTCAGGCTGGGTTGGGGTCTGTGACTGACATTGCTGTGCATCCAGGCTGGGTTGGGGTCTCTGAGTGACATTGGCTCTGCATTCAGGCTGGATTGGGGTCTGTGATTGACATTTGCTGTGTGTTCAGGCTGGATTGGGGTCTTCAATTGACATTTTCTGTGAGTTCAGGGTGTATTGGGGTCTCCAATTGACATTTGCTGTGTGTTCAGGCTGGATTGGGGTCTCTGGTTGACATTGGCTCTGCATCCAGGCTGGGTTGGGGTCTCTGGTTGACATTGGCTCTGCATCCAGGCTGGGTTGGGGTCTCTGAGTGACATTGGCTCTGCATTCAGGCTGGGTTGGGGTCTCTGATTGACATTTTCTGTGCATTCAGGCTGGGTTGGGGTCTCTATTTGACATTTTCTGTGTGTTCAGGCTGGGTTGGGGTCTCTGATTGACATTGGCTCTGCATTCAGGCTGGGTTGGGGTCTCTGATTGACATTTTCTGTGAGTTCAGGGTGTATTGGGGTCTCCAATTGACATTTGCTGTGTGTTCAGGCTGGATTGGGGTCTTCAATTGACATTTTCTGTGAGTTCAGGCTGGATTGGGGTCTCTGATTGACATTTGCTGTGAGTTCAGGCTGTATTGGAGTCTCCAATTGACATTTGCTGTGTGTTCAGGCTGGATTGGGGTCTCTGATTGACATTTTCTGTGTGTTCAGGCTGGTTTTGGGTCTCTAGTTAGGTGCATTTTTGGTAGATGGCAAAGCACTCTGGCCACTCACCCAGAGGAACCCTCTGCTCGCTCTGTGCCACGGGCTCAGCTGCCAGGTTGAGCTGGTCCCATTTTGTTTCCCTTTCCCAAAGGTTCCATGGCCAGTTTGGGGAAATGGCGGATCTGAAACGAAGCACACATCTTAATTATTTTATTATATTTTTTTTTTTATATCAGGGCAAAGTCCACTTCGTGAAATGCCCTTGTACATTTTGTACCAAAAAAAAAAAAAAAAATTAAAAAAAGCCCTTTGAGCCATCTCTCCAGGCCTGTAATGAATGGGGGAGTGCTGCAGGCAAAACCATTGCAGATGTTCTCGATGAACAGTGGGACATTGATAAGGGAAACAACGCTGTTCCTTTGTTGTGAGCCAGCTGATTTAGCCTTTAGGAATGAGCAGAAGTTAGAGTAAAGCTTTCTTTGAGCATATCCTGCTTTTTCTTAGGTAGGCAGCTCTTGGCAATCTGCTTGCTTGAGTCTTTTATTGAAGCATCTTTCTGGCAGCAGGAAATCAATGCCAAATTAATGGTGCAGCTGAATGCTGCGATCACAGAGAGCAGCAGCAAACCCAACGTTGGTTTTAGTGGGAGCAGAGTGAGGCTGCTGGAAATATTGCTGCAAACACAGCATGTTCCTGTGCAGGAAGTGCAGAGCTGGTTGTCACTTTGGGAGCTCTGCTCTCCTCCCAGTGCAGGCAGCTCCAGGTTTGATCTGGGTGTGCACCAGGATGTGCTCTAAGCACCCATCAGCTTGGGATTTTCACTGCCCTCCCCTGCACTTGTGAAGCTGTGAAAGCTTTGCTTTCTTCAGTTTGAGCCCTCTGCATGGTGTGCAGCCTGCACTGCTGGGTTGTGGGCAGAGTTTGGATGGTTTCCTCTGCGAGCTGTGTTTGCACAGTGCTCGATGCAGCTCTGGTGCCCTGGCAGTAAAATCTGGAAGGTTTTTACTGCTTCCCTTCTCTGAGCAGGAGATTTAGGAGTCCTAAATTTAACTTGGGAGATTCACTTTCCGTTCAGGGAATTGGGCATGATAACAAAGCAAGAGAATCTTTCTGACAGGAGAACCAAACACTTGGGGCTCTCCATTTTAGTGTGAGAAGCTGAGAGATTCTTCCACATTTCTAAAAATACTTGGTACACACCTTGTAAAAGAAAGAAAAAAGAAAGAATCTTGAAGTAAAAGCGAACTTGAAGCCACAGTCCACTTAAAAGAGCTCCCAAGCTGGACTGCAAGGTTAATTTTCCTGAGTTTTGAACCACCCAGTGAGACCCAAGTGCAGCACAGCTCACCAAGAATGCACTGCAGCTCCCTGCTAAGGGAGCCATGAGAACAGCAGTAATTAATAATGAAATCCCGGGCTTCTCCTTGGCTGACTGCATCATCTTGAATTGATTTCAGCCAGAGATTACTTTATCAATCATGCCACCCAAACCAGGCCAGGCAAGATGGGGCACAGGCACTCTCTCTCCTGACCTCAGTGAGTTCACATCAGCTGGAAGTGTGACTTGGAGAATTGTGATTTACTTTAGGGCTTTGCAAAGCATTTCATTCTGAAATGTTCAGGACTTGAATTGAAAAGCCACATTGTTTGCTGCTGGGCAAAAGTGACTCAGAACATAACAAAAGCCATGCTTCTCCTGACTAGAAAGTTTGGGGTTGTGCTTTATAGCATTAAAAGAAAGCAAACCCAAAGGATTAGGGAGGCTTTGCCCTCAAATCCCTTTCATCCAGCAAGCTCTTGTGAGATAAAGGGAGCTGTGAGGTCTTGCTGTGATTTTCACGGAGCTGCTGCTTCCCCAGGCAGGTTTGGCACCAGCCAAGAGCTGCTGCTGCTGCTGCCCAGGCTCTTGGGCAATCACTGCTGCTGCCTCTCACTTCCCTTTGCTCTTCCTCCCTTCCCACATCTTCCTCCTCCCTCTGCCTGCTTCTCCTTTCTCCACAGTTCTGCTGACAGCCCAGCTTTCGTCCCTTTGCTGCTGTGGCCTCCCCTGCTCAGCTCTTGCCCTCGTGGTGAACACACAGCCGTGCTCTTCTGGGCTTGGTTTCTACTCTGAGCTTCCCCACAAACTCCTGCAGTGCCCTGGCCGTGCCCCAGGCTGGCTGTTCCTGGTTCCTGGAGCTGGAGCCTCTCACACTGGGGGTGCCTGGGCTGTCCTGGGGGTGAGCAGAGCACAGCATCCCCCAGCTGACACCATTGTCACTGCTCTTCGCCCCTCTCAGCTTCCTGATGGCACTGCTGCCAGCACCTCTCAGGATTTTCTTCTCTCTCTGCTGTAAAAATAGGTAAAAATAGGTAGAAATAGGTAAAAATAGGTAGAAATAGGTTAAATTAGGTAAAAATAGGTAAAAATAGGTTAAAATAGGTAAAAATAGGTAAAAATAGGTTAAATTAGGTAAAAAATAGGTAAAAATAGGTAAAAATAGGTAAAAATAGGTTATTTGTCCTTCCTGACACCCTGGTTTGGTTTTGCTCAGAGCCTCAACTGCTCCAGGGCACCAAATACTGAGAACTCAGCACATTTAACCTGTCCTGAAAAGAAGAGAGCTGTTCCCCCCTGTGCAGGAGCATCCAGCCCTGTGGGGCTCTCCAGGCTGAGGGGGGCAAAGCAGCCTGCACCCCAGGGCAGGGGATGGCAAGGATTTACCACCTTCTGATGTGGGTTTTACCATGTGCCAGGAGTGCTTTGTGCCCTCCTGGCCCTCCCCAGCCCCTTGGTGATGATTTCAGCAGGTCTGTAGCTGGTTTCTGCAGGTGTTCAGAGCTGCCAGTTGCTTTCTTGCAGGGGGACTTGGCTCCCCCTCTCCTCTTGCTGGGGCAGCCTCAGAGAGGAGGTGCCCAGCCCAGTTTGGGGTGCCCTCCTGCAGCCTCCCAGCCCTCCCCTCGCAGCCAGGATTACAAAACAGGGTCACAGAGGGTGGATTTGGATGTGCACCCATCAGGGACTGATGCAAGTCCAACATTGCCACACGACTGCCTTGATACTCCTCCAGATTTCTCTGTGAAATAGAGAGATCTGTGACTTTTGGATATCAAATACTGTGAAGAATCCCCAGAGGAAGGGACTGATCATGAAAAATGGGCAGGGAAACCTTTTGTTACACAGCTCTGCCTCCGAGATTCATGGTTGGAATCGCTTTGGGGGTGACTCAGGGGTTAATTACCCTGAGTGTCAGGAGATCCCTGAGGATGCCTCAGGTGTGCAGGCAGTGCTCAGCCTCCAATGCCAGTGAAAGCCAGGAGGTGACAGTGTCAGCTCCTTTCAGCTGAGGCCTCATCTGAGTATCATTCATAACCAAACCGCCCACAGTGGTAAAAGCCACCCAAACAACCACAGAAATGTGTTGACAAATAGAATGTACTTCCTCCAGCACCCTCAGAGCACCAAGGTGAACTCTTTAAAGCACAAACCCAGCTCAAGATGCAGTTCTTTGCAGCACTGTGCAATCCCCTGGTGGGGCAGGATGCAGAGGGGGTGACCCAGGGCTGGGGACACTGATTGTGCCCCTCCTGAAAAACCCTGGGGAAGCAGCCCCGCTGCCAGGGCCAGTTCCCCTCCTGGGACACAGACACGAGGCTCAATCCCAGGCACAGATCGTGGCTGTGTAGTTTGAGTGTTATCAGCTTGCCTCCTCAGATTGAGATCTTTTCAGTTCAGCTGTCAGGCTGAAGTGTGCAAAGAGAAATGATTGTCATTATTCAGATAGTAACTGCCTGACCACATCTGACACTCCAAAATGCTGGCTGGATCCAGCAGCTCTGAATGATTTTTGGTGCTCAGTGATGTCTTTTGGGGAGGAGAGGAGCAAGGCAGATGCTGTGTAGTGGTTTATCAGGCTGCTGATCAGCAGAGATGTTGTACAGTGAGCTCAGGTATTTCGCAGAAAACTTCAGACACGTCAGATATTTCTTTAGAAAGCGGCTGTGCAGGATGTGCAGTGTGGTCCCTGCACATCACCCAGCCCTTCAGATCCCCTCCCTGACAAGCTGTGTGTTCATTTGTGCAGCTCTGCTCATCCAGCACTGCTCAGAGTGTGTGACATTCCCCACATCTCCTTCCTCTGCTCTTCCACTCACCAGAAAACCCTCAGAGTGTGTTACATCCCTCCCTCAGAGTGTGTGACATCCCCAGATCTCCTTCGTGTGCTCTTCCATTCACCAGAAAACTCTCAGTGTGTCCCCACGGCACCAGGAGATGAAATTCCAGTCCCTTCTTTTCTGAAGGAAAAGGGGGAAGCTTTCTTTTCTGTTTTAAGTGGTTTGTAGTTCTTCGTCCTGTGTCCATGCACAGAGTTTAGCAAGCCAGGGCAGAGGGGAAATGTTTTTGTTTCCTGGCATTTTAGACCGGGGGTGAATTTGAATCCTACAAATGGGCTGGGGTTCAGTTTGGAGCAACAATTTGCATCTAAAAAAAGCCATGCTCTGCTTTTAGTGAGAGCTGCTTTTCATGGAAGGTGTGGTCACTTCTGCTCAGGCAGAGTTTGACTAAGAGTGAAGCCTGTATGTTCTCCAAACCATTTTGCTCCAACACTCTAGCAAATCTGTGTATTCATCAGGCTCATTCCTGAAGCTCTGACTCACATTATTACAGATTTTCTGTTCTCTGCTGGGACCTTGCAGCTCTCCCTTGCTACACTGCAGCTTTATTTTTGGATCAGTGCTCTTGTGGGTTTGTGTTGTGTTAGGATCTCCATGCCTCTGCCCTATGTCTTGCTTTTCTAGAGGCAGTATAAAAAAAGAACAAAAACGTGGTTCTGCTCCCAAAGCCCTGAAGTCTGTTGGCAGGAAGTAGAGAGATCAGTCTGGTAGGAGGAAGGTCTGGGATGAGTCTGAGCTTGGACTTTCAGCGCAGTAATTAAGTTCCCTGTGCTTCAGTTTACCATTATTAAAAAGTGCCTTATCCTTCCCTCTTGGACAATTAATTTGTGTTAGTAACACACACATGGATTGTCAGAAAAAAACTACACCTGCATACCTGAACAAAAATTAAATATTTGTATTATAGCAGGCTCCATCTGATCTTCTTCTTCACCTCTAGAAACAATTCAGTGTTACAAAGCTGAGACAAATTTAAAGACTGCCCTTTCCCCAGCAGCCTCAAAGCACGCAAACCCCAAAACAAAGCGAGAAAAAGAAGAACCCACACATCCCAAATCAGCAGTGCAGGAAGGAAGAGAATGAACCCGAGTGATTGAAAGCATCGTTGCACTGGCACCTCTTTGTTCTGGAGCTCAGGACTCTTTAATTGGGGCAGTAAGTGCCCACAGGCAGGCGAGCTGTGTCACAAAGAGTTTCCTGTGGAGGAACATGCAGAGCCCATTAGGAGCCAGGGCTGCATCAGGGGCATGTGGGCACTGCTGCCTCATCCCACCAGGAGCTGCTGCCCCAAGTCCCCAAACCCCAATTTTAGGGGTTTGAGGTGCATTTGAGGTCCCCCTTTGCAGGCTGGCTGTTATCAGCTGAAAGCGCTCAGTTTTCGGGAGGCAACAGGCAATTTTTAATGGTAATTTTGAAACACTGGCAAAGAAAAAAAAAAAAAAAAAGAACTTGCTCGTGCAGTTGGGAATTGAAAGCTTCTAAACCACAATAAAGTCCTTTCCCAGACTTGCTGTCCATTTAGTCCAAGCTCATGGCATTCCTTAGACAGTCTGAATCACAGGCAGCAGACAGCTCTTACAAAGGAGACCATAGACACCCATCTGTGGGGAGGCATCTGCCAAAAGACACCATACATTTACTTTTATTCCTCCAATCCACTTTCAATTTAAAGGGATAATAGCAATAACATTTTTCACTCCAGCGCAGAGAAATGGCAATGAATTAAGATTATTCCACTGCAGGAAGAGGCAGACTGCCTTGTCCTCAGCTCTCACAGATGGCTGAAGCAGGATCAGAGCTTTTGAGGGACATGGCTCCAGCTGAGGCAAAAAGTCAGTGGTAAAAGTGTGACTTTCCTGGTGCCCACAGGTGTGCAGGAGCTGGTGCAGCCCTGGCTGGGCTGTAGGTGGTTCAATCATGAAGGGAGGGACTGGCAGAGCTCCTGTCTGCTCTCTCTGCCTTCCCACGGGCTCACTCCTTTCCTGCTGGATCCATCAAAGCATCTCAGGTGCTTTCCAGCAGTGAGCACTGATGGCTGGCAGGTCAGTGTGGGGTGGAACATCCACCAGAATGCCAGAAACATCCTGGTGGCTTGGGGACAAGTCTGGGGACAGAGCACAGCTGTTGTGAGAGCAGGGGCAGGCTGTGAGGAAAAGGGATGTTCCTGCCAGCTGGGAGTGACCCTGGGTGCTTCACACAGGAATTCTGCCAGTGCAGTCAAAATCATGACACTTTGGACAACAGGTTTTAAAAATGGGCACTTTGGTGATGGGAGATGTGCAGCTGGAAAATGGTTTGGAACAGAACCCTGCAAAGCAGGAGAGGGCATGAACTCATTCTGGTGCTAAATTCTCCATTTTGCATTGAGGCAGAGAAGAGCTCTCTGGAAACCTCGAGCAGGGCTTGTTTTACACTCCAGCAGCTTCACCACAGAGCTGTGCTGGTTAAGGTGGTTGGAGGGGTTTTTATTTCATTTTGCTAACACAGCTCTTATGGTAAAAACCCTTGCAGAGACAGAGCTCTGCTGGTGTAAAAACCTGGGAGCAGCAGAGCTCAGGCCACGTCAGGGAACCACCAGCAGCTCTTTCCCTGAAGGGATTTGTGCTGGGGTGGCTGTGCACGGGCAGGGGGTTTGTTCCTGCTCAGCTGGAGTAGCTGATAGAATGAATATGACCAGAAGGGGAAGTAGAAGGGATTTTCGTGTGACATTAATTGCACAAGCTCAGCCTGCTTGGTCTGTTGGCCACCTCGAAATGAATCCCAGTGATTCCCAGCCAAGGTGATGCTCTGAGCTGGATTCATTTCAGGCTTTGCTGAGGGGTGTTGTACCTGCAGCAAGGTGTGTGTTTGCCCCCACAAACAGGGAGGGTGATAAAACCCTTTTAGCTGCCCTTCAGAATGAGCCTGATGTAATTGAATATTAATCAGTGAACTAATTCACATGGCAGCTCGAGGCTTTTGCTGACTCTTTGCAATTTCATTGCAGTTCCTGGACTATTAATACCAATTTAAAAGTCCCTGCACAGGTGACTTTCCTTACTGATCTTTTCAGGCCCGATCCAAGAAAAACCCAAAACGCTAAAAATACAAACCTGGACGGTTTTGGGGCTTTCAAAATTCAGGCAGACCAAAATGATGCAACTTTGGGGGCGGGAGGTTGATTGCATGATTTAAAAAGCAGTCTCATGATTGTCGCAGGGCTGACTCATGAACCCTGGCTTTGGCACTGCTGCTCCTCACAGCTTCACTCGGTACAAACTGGGTTAATTTAGGAATGTGCAGAGGTGGGGGAAAGATCTTTTCTCCCCTTAAAGCTCAGTGTGATAATTGGGAGGATCTCGAAAAGGCAACTCGGGTCCTTTTTGAGCTGCACTTTGAAATGTTGGGAGCAGCTGCACCGAGCCTCGCTGCTCGGAAAGGTTTGGAAAACATCTGCACATTTTTTTTTTTTTTAACTGTTGTGAAATAAAGTGCCTGGCAAGAAGAACCATCTTAAAGATCTGCAATCTTTTTATGGTGCAAACTGAAAGGCAGTTATAAAGTTTTCTGCTGCAGAAAAAGGCCTGGGTTCTCAGCATTATTCTCACAAACAGAATTTTCTCAGCTCGGGTCATGTCCTGCCAGGGAGCAGGGATAGTTGGTGGGAGACTTTTTGTCTGTATAGGCCTCTTATCTCACAAGAATGAAGACCTAGAATTGATTAGTTTGAAATCCATTTTTTTCCCCACCTGTTTTTCTAGCTTGTTTATAAATAATGGTGTACTTATTTATTTATAATTAACTATACCTATGGAAAAATGACAATAATTTATAATCAAAATTTATTGATAAACCTCTGGCCATCTTTTTAATTAAGAAATTGAGGATGAACCACCTGAATTTCCCATCTGAGTTAGTTTTCATGTGAGAACTCAGAGCACTGAGAGCTGCTTGTCTGCCCAGCAGAAAATGGCCTTACACCCATTTCATTTATGGCCCAACCATTTTATTGCTGTTTCCTCACCACTTCCAAGAGACTTCTGTGCTCACATCTGGATGCAGTGAGTGCTCAGAGACATTTTTAAAGCAAATGTCCAGGACAATCCTGCTCTGGCTGTGAGAGGTATTCCATGACCTGCTGGGTCCCTGCAGCCTCTGGGATGTGAAAAGCAGGCAGCACATCCAGAGCTGTGCCAGTGGGAGAGTCAGGGATGGGGGAAGAACAGCTTGGAGATGATAAAACTCCCTCCAGCACGTTGGCTCCTGGGCTGGATGTTCAGGCAGGTGCTGCCTTCCACACTCTCACTCTGTAACCAGCTTTGTCTGTGTTTACAGAGGAGAAACCTAAAATGTCTAAACAATGCAGCCGTGTCTGAATCACCACTCCGAGTCCTTTTGCTTCGGTTTTGCAAGCCCAGAAATCCGGGCACACATCCAGCTGGGAATTTCACTGATAACTCCTCACTCTGAGGGGTCTGCACAAAACCCTGAAATCCAAGTTTTCCCCATTTTGCAAGCAAAAATGTCCTCCAATTTGTGTGCACATCTCCAAGGGATGCTGCAGTCTGGTTGGAGTTAAAACGCTGATTATCTACAAAATTTGCATGACTGATGGTCTGCAAATGGCTGAAAACTTGGTCTGGAGTTGGATTTAACCAACGTTAGGTATTAAAGAGTTAAATCTTCAGCTGGAGTCAAACCACTGAGGATCAAAGGGCTTCACCATGAGCAGCTCTTACTGACCCAGTGACAAACAAGGCTGGCCCTCCCCATCTTCTTACAGGTTCTCCTCATCCACACAGTTCCCATTTTAATCAAGCCACGTCCTTTTGTGGCTGTTTAATTTGGAAACTTTGCACTCCAAAATATCAACTAAACTCTGCCTTCAGCTGAACAAACACTGCTTCTTTAGAGTGAGATTGCAATCAAGACTAGATGCAGTGAGAAAAGGATTACTGACTTCTGCCTGTGGATGTTGGAGTGCTGGGCTTCCACCTGGGGGGGAATTTTTCCACGTGGGTAATTGTCAGGTGTGGAAGTAAAGGTCAGAAGGGGCTGTCCCTTGCTCCTATCCATGGGTTTTGGGAAGGGCTGGTGTGCACCAAACAGAGCCTGAGACCCTGCACAAACTGTGGGGTGATGTCCCTGCCAAGGGCCAGCTCCTTTGAGGTCCTTTTTCTGTGGTGACTTGCTCTGACTCCGTGCAAGAGCTCAGGGCAAAAGCAGCAGTAAATGAGAAAAGGGAGAGTTTGCAATGATTCCCTGTGATCAGCTCTGCCAGGGGAGTCTAGTCAAAGATTCCCAAATTGTGGTTTGGTTTGGTTTGGTTTCTTAATGATGAATGACTTCATCAGCCATGAATGAACCGAGTCAAATGTAGGACAAATAGTGAGACACAGGAATGACTCCTGTGACATTTGCAATGTCTCGATGGGTGCTGCTTTATTTAGGTGGTTTCTAAGCTTCTTTGGAAAGAGTGAGAATGACTAAAAGAAGGGGGAACCACTTCATAAGTGTGGGGGTCAATGGTGAAAGTGTTGTGACAGTTGAACCTCCTTCTGTCATTGTGAGCAGCACAGCATCAGTTCTTTGGTGAGATCTGAGTTCCAGAGTTGTTATAATTCTGTACAAATCGATGTTTGCAAAGGCTGGAAATAGCCTGGACACAGCAGGCATTGGGCAGATCCAGGTGTAAATCAGGACTGAGGCAAATATCAGGGGAACTTTTAGCAGCTGCATTTTTTAAAATTGTGGTTTGGGTTGTGTATCTTTCTTCCTTAAAATTGCACTACATTTTCTCTTATCTGGTTTCTTCTGCACCCTTGTTCACTGGCTTTGAGCAAGGTGCTGTCTCCTTCCTTGGAAAGGAGTCCAAGATTGCAGCACCAAAGGCTCCAGCAGGCAGACCCTGATTTTCAGCTGGGCCGGCTGGGTTTCATGAGGGCTCTTCTGAGGTCATCCTGCAGCTTCATACCCTCAAATAACTCAGTGATGTTGTGAGATAAGTTTCACTTTTTTAAATATGCCATTGATTTTTATATAAGTTTTTCTTCAGGAGAATTTTTGTAGGCTATTATTAAAACACAAAACTTGTGCTGTATCTGTTTTAGAAATCAGTGTCTCTGTCCCTTTATTTTGTACTTGGTCACACTTTATAGCTCTTCAAAATGAATGCAAATTTTAGATCAAGATTATGACTTCAGAGAATTTCAGACTGTTCAGATAACAGTCTTGGTGTAGATGCAGCCCTAAGTGCTCCTCCAATCTGTCATGCAGAAATGAATTTCTGCTTTCAGGACCTGGTGTGTGTGCAGGGGCTGGAAGGAGCCTGTCCCACGAGGGCTGTGCCAGTGCAGCCCTGGGGGCCAGCCCCCTGGCAGATAATCCAGCCCCCAATCCCAGTGGGCCTGCAGGAATTCCCTGCTTCCAGCAGCCTGTGTGAGCAGAACAAACCATTCCTGTCCTGCTGAGCAGAGCCCACGCTGCTGGCTGGGTTTGCTGTGGGTGCAGTGCCCCAGCTCAGCCTGGCACGGTCAAGGGTTGCCAAAGGGCAGTGCCATGGGGCAGAGCCCCTCGGGGTGTCCCTGCTGACCACCCCAGCCCACCCTGAGCTGCTGGCCTGGCTGGGGATCCCTGTCTGCAGCACTCAGGCCGTGCAGCGAGGCTTTGGCAGGGCAGGAGGCGAGGAAATGAATTCTCTTGTCTGCGGAAAGGAGCGCGGCCGTGGCGGCCGGGCAGCTCCAATTTGTTGTGATAGCAAAACAAATTCTATGGAAACCATTGTGAGCCCTGAGCAGGCTGCCCAGGAGAGTTGGGGAAAGCCGCTTTTGTTTGTTGTGCTTGGCAGGGCTCTGCTCTGGATGAAGATGCTTTAATTTTGTGGGGAGACCCAAGAGAGCATTCCTCTTTTTCCATACCAGGGAGCCTTCCAAGCTGGCATGAGCGTCCCCTCTTTCCAGCTGCTCCTTTCCAAACACACTGTGCCTCCTAAAGATAGTCCTCACAGTGGCTGGGGCTGGTGGAAAACATGAAGCCTGCATGGATTAGCAGAGGAATTCATTTGGGCTGACGAATTGGGTTTCCCTCTATAAACAGCAGTGGTGTTTTCATCTTCTGGACAGCGCAGGCAGCTTCACGTCCTCCTGCTCCTGGCCCAGCCCTCTGCCTGTGTCCAGCCCAGCTGAGAGCACAGCTCTTGTGGGGGATGGAAAACAAGAGGTGTTTGCAGCTATCTCCCCTCTCAGACAGGTTTTTTCCAGCCCTTAGAAGAGGTGGTGGGGTTATTTTGTTGGGTTTTTTTGGATTTTTTTTTTCCCTTCAGTTTATTTTTCTTTCCAGGTAAAAGGGAAATTAAAGTAGTCCCTTCTCCCTGCCTTAGTGACCTTCCCAGCAGCCCACACCATGTATTTTCTTTTCTACTTTCTACTTTTAATTTTAAGTACAATTTTAGAGCAGCTGCAGGAGTTGGGGGGTCTCTAGAGAGGATTTTGCCTCCCTTTTCTCCCCCCAAGGCCCTTTCACAGCATCGCTGCCTCCAGGGCCATCCTGCCCCTGCCAGGGAGGCACCTCCACCTCCAAATACACTTTCCTGTCACTTAGACTTCCTTTTATAGCTTATTTAGTAAATGTAATGATGAGGGGTTATTAATCACCCCACATTGTTCCTGTGGTTGCTCAGGAGGGGAAAGATGTGAAGGCCAATTTCAGGATCAGGCTGCATTTCGTGGTGATTTGTATTTATCTGACTGTTCAGTGATGAATGATTTTATCTATGTCCCTGAGTAACTGTCCCTGAGTAAGTTTCTGGGCAATTGGAGTTGTTGTGGATAAAAATGAGGGATTTGGTATTCAGCTGTCAGATGGAAGAATTGTTCAGGTAGTAAAGCTCTGGCCCTTAACTTTGCCTAATCATGTTTTCACATGTACAGCCCACACCCCGTTAAAAATGAGTTCCTTGGAAATAAGGCTCAGCAAGCCCACGCCTCCTCATGGCACTGCAGCCTTCCCTGCCCTTTCCAGGCACTCTGATCCAGCCTGTCCTCTTTCTGAGTCATGGATAGCACTGATCTTTCCCATCACAAGATGGGATTTTAAAAAATCAATGGCCAAAAAGCAGAAAGTGGGTAGCGATGCCATCATGGTCTGCAGTTTCATTGATGAGTACTTATTAGTGCAGTGCCCACACTGCCCTGCTGTGTCTGCAGGGGGGTTGAGCCCCATTCCCATCAGAGTGAGGAGGGGGCTGCCCCAGGGGAGCCCCAGGGTGCTCTCAGGACAGGCTTTCATGACTGGGTCCTCTCAGCACCCTCACTGCCAGGGGTTTGCAGCTGGAGCCTCAGCCACACCAGGCAAACAAAACCCAGCAGAATTCCACAGGGCCAACAGCTGGCTGCAGATGACATTCTTGGATTAAGAGAAGGAAAAGCCCAAAGCAGTTGGTGTCTGGTTCCTTCCCATGCTGGGCAGTGGCAGGGCCAGGCTGGGAGAACAAGAAAACAAAAATGGGGGTGTTTCTGGGCACCTGGAAATGAGAAAGGGGAGTCTCCACTGGGGACAGTCACCCTCCTGAGCCTCTCCTTGTGGCCAGGGGGCTGCAGCCCTGTCTGTCCTGAGGGTCATCCCACCCTCAGCCAGGGTCAGCAGTGACCAAACCCTCTGGAGACTCTGCTGGCTGTCTCCACTCCCCGTGGTGATTTCCAGCCCAAAGATAAACTCTGTGATTATTTTCAGTGTGCATTAGTCACGCTTACAGTGCCTGCAGAGGGGACCCCAAGGAAAGCCCCATGGTGTGACCCGTGTGTGACCCAGGCAGGGCAGGGCACGCTCCCAGCTCACCAGCAGGATGTTGGCTGCTGACTTGGCCGTGAGACATAACCCAGCTCTGCTGCAGGGGGCTCTCCCAAGGCCTCTGCTTGCTGTCAGTTCAAAACAGGGGAAGTTTTCAGTTCTGTGCTGCTCCTTCTGCCCTCTCCCAGCACCCACTGTAGCATGAACTTGTTCTGAAGTCACCGAGGCTGAACCACCCACTTCAACTTGAGCAATTTTATCTTCTTGGCTGAAGAGCAGAAAGGCTCAGCCTCTGGGATAGTCTGGGTTTTCCCACCTCTCCCTTGTTTAGGTCTCTTGATGAGGCATTTTTGTAGTAGCTGGGATATTCCCTTCCCTTCACCAGGCCTGGTTTGCTGCCCCTGGGCTCTGCAATGCCGTGGCCAACAGGGAACTTGGGCCATCTCAAAGGCCTTGGGCCATCCCAAAGGCCATTCCCTTGGGCCATCCCAAAGGCCATTCCTTGGGCCATCCCAAAGGCCATTCCCTTGGGCCATCCCAAAGGCCATTCCCTTGGGCCATCCCAAAGGCCATTCCTTGGGCCATCCCAAAGGCCTTGGGCCATCCTAAAGGCCTTGGGTCATCCTAAAGGCCAATCCCTTGGGCCATCCCAAAATTCATTCCTTTGGGCCATCCCAAAGGCCTTGGGCCATCCCAAAGGCCATTCCCTTGGGCCATCCCAAAGGCCTTGGGCCATCCCAAAGGCCATTCCTTGGGCCATCCCAAAGGCCAATTCTTTGGGCCATCCGAAAAGCCTTGGGTCATCCCAAAGGCCATTCCTTGGGNAGCAATTTTATCTTCTTGGCTGAAGAGCAGAAAGGCTCAGCCTCTGGGATAGTCTGGGTTTTCCCACCTCTCCCTTGTTTAGGTCTCTTGATGAGGCATTTTTGTAGTAGCTGGGATATTCCCTTCCCTTCACCAGGCCTGGTTTGCTGCCCCTGGGCTCTGCAATGCCGTGGCCAACAGGGAACTTGGGCCATCTCAAAGGCCTTGGGCCATCCCAAAGGCCATTCCCTTGGGCCATCCCAAAGGCCATTCCTTGGGCCATCCCAAAGGCCTTGGGTCATCCCAAAGGCCATTCCCTTGGGGCACTCCAAACCCGATTCCTTTGGGGCACCCTCCTTCTAGCCCTGCTCACAGACCCTGCTGAGCTCTGCCCTCCTCCCAGCCCTGATCACAGACATTCTGGGGCTCTGCCCTCCTCCCAGCCCTGCTCACAGACATTCTGGGGCTCTGCCCTTTGCCCTTGCTGCTGCTGGGTGTTCCAGCTGTCCATGGTTGGTTCCCCACCACAGGACAAACAGTTTTCCCACTGAATGCAGGTTCCCTGCCAGCTGCTGCTGAGTGTGTGCCGTGCTCCGATGAGATCATGTCAAACGTAAGCAAGTTTTATCTTTATTTTAGGCAGGAGGGTGTTTTATCATGCTGTGGTTCCAAAGCTGCCGCTGTTGGGTTGGAATTCTCCCAGGAAGTGTAGCAGAGCGTGGTTGAATGCAGAGTAATGGGTTCAAGATGAGCCCCAGACACAGCTCTGAGCTGGCCCTGCAGACTTGTGTTCAAGGGAGAGCGTGGTTACACAGCTGCTGAGAGCTGGGGAGAGATCAGGATGGGCTGGCCAGGGATCCCAGAGCCTGCAGTGTGCCCCTGGGACACTGCCCTGAGCACAGGATTTAGCTCCTGCCTGGGGGTGCACGCAGCTCCCAGACCTCACAGCTGGAAAATTGGGGCTGGCTCATCATTAAATCCCGGGAAAGCGTTCCCTGGGGCAGCCTCTTTGGGTGGTGGCTCCTGCATCTTGATCTGGAATTGGGATATCTGAAATAATTGAGGGGGATCTGGAAATAATTGAGGGCTAATTTCTGAGCAAATGTAGGTTATTGCTGCTGTGGTGAGGTCGGGAATTGCCCAACCTCAGCAGTTTGGGCTGCCCTTCACTAAAGGTGAACCTCCAGTGGACATGGAGGAGCTCATTCCATTTCTGGTAACTGACAGCCCTTCTTTTCTCTTTCCTCTCATCCTTTATTCTTTCCTTTCATCTTCTCTTCGTATTGAGAGCAAAACTTTTCTCATTTGTGCCGTTGATTCAGATTGAAAGTTTGAACTCTTTGGATGATGCAGATAACATTTTTCTTGTTCTCTCAAGCTGTTGACTGTCAGATGTTCCTGAGGCAGGATGTCAAACCAGGCACAGTATCTGCTCCCCGTGGTCCTTTGCACTCCGTTTTCCAGCTATCCATGTTTCTTGTAATTAGTTCTGTCTCGTGGTCTCTGATTTATACAAATACCCCATAGTATCATACAGTATTTTTATTAGTACATTATTTCATGGTAGAAACCCCAGCACTCTGTTGTGGCAGAAGCTGCTTTGACTCCAAAGCTGAAAAGAAACAAAGCAGCTCCCCCCTCAAAGGAGTTGCAGTGGAAGTGCAGAATAAGAGCAAACAGCTGGATGTGGGCAGACACACAGGATCTTGTAGGTGGCACCTCCTTGTCATTATTAGATGTGAATTGTAACACTCTGTCAGTAACCAGTTAAATATTTCATGGGCTGGATGCTTTCCAGCTGGCTTGGGAGCAGTAAGTGCAGCCCCCAAGTGCTGGGCTCCTGCTGCCAGGACCTGCCAGGACCTGCAGAGCTCCTGCCCATCTCTGCCCGTGGCCTTGGAGGCACTTCCCAAAGAGGGGAAGGACCTTCCCCCAAATATTCATTTGTGGAAGGATGTGGAGGTATAATGGAAATATAATCTGTGTGTTAGAGTGGTTTTGTGCGTTCCCCTGCTCAGTGTGGTGCCTGTTGCCCATAATCCTCCTGAAAATGATGGGAACAAATGCCTTGTGCAGGCTGGCTGGGCTGGGGCTGTTTGTGGAGCACAGGAACTGCAGGCAGAGGGAGATTGGCACATCTGGGCCAGAGGGGAGCTGGGTTTGCTTGGCAGAATTGCTCACAGGCCACTTGTGCATCTTCCCCTCTAGGACAGGGATTTTCTGCTCTTTTCCCCTGAGAAGCAGGCTCAGCATTCAGTTCAGACGTGTCAGGAGGGAAGGCTGGGCTGTGGAGAGGCTGGGGCTCTGCAGGAGTCCACAGCCCTTCAGAGGGGACCTGGCAGAGTGAAGACACAGCACAAGATAAGATGCCAGAGAGTCAGAGCCAGTGAATAGTTTTGTGGATTAATAGACATAAGCACTAGAGCTCCAGGGAGGGAAATAGATTCCATTATTGACTGTTCATCCCCTGCAAAACTGCCTAAAGGGGAGGCTAATATGGTTTGTTTTGCCTTAATTAAATATTTGTTAAATGGTTTGTTTCCTCTCAATTAAATATTTGTTCTGGTTGTTCCTTTGTGACAGAAATGACAAAGCAGCAGCATTTCCTATCTGGTGCCTTCAGCTAATCCTGAACGTGTTGTGACTGTTCTTCTGTCCTCCCCCCAATTATTTCCTGTAAAAAGTGGCTTTCTTGCATCCATTCTCTTTCCTCTTTCTGTTTTTGAATCATTTTGCTGAATGACTCACCGTGCCCCAGTAAATGGGTTAACTCCAGGAGAGGGATGGAAGTGCACAGTGACATGGATAAAGAGAGTTGTTGCTCTGTGCTGTCCCTGCAGCTGCTGTTTCAGAGCTGTTGTGCTGTCCAACACCAATCTCATCAGCTTTTAAACCATCAGGTGCTGCTGGAGGGAAAAGTCATCACCAGCCTCCTTTGGTTATGCTGGTTTTGATCTAAAAGAAATAAGTCTTAATAGCCCATGGCAGTGCTTATCTGCAGCAGAGTCAAACCAGGAGTTAGCAGTGACAAAATGAGGACTCCTGCCTTGTGCTTCTTAAGCTTCAGTCCATCAGCCTGATATTTCTGTATGGGTTCAGCCAAGTAATGTGGTTTATAAAATCAACTCCATCCCTTTCTGGTATAAGTTTTTGTGTATTTATTTATTGTGTGCTCATTCCGCTTGGAATATTTTACTTGGTCTCGTTGCATGTAAACTAAAGCTAAATACAAACTTCATCTTTTCTCAGTAACTCACTGACTATCAGCTAGAGAGAGCCAACTCCATGACTCAAACACGTGTCCCTTCCCTTGCAATTGCAGCCAAAACTCTCTGGCATGGAGAGTGCTGCAGAATGGAAGTCAGATCTAAATATATGTGAGCAGAAAGAAAGTCAGTTAAAAAAAGACTTTGTTATGGAAAGCTACTACAAACCAAATCCACGGTGGCCTGGAGTTCCTCATCACACCCAGGCTGATCTAGTTTTCCACTTTCAAGGTACTCTTCCCCAGGCAGCTGCTGACACTGGTGGAGGAGCTGCACACGGCCAGCTCAGCTCCTCTCAGCCCCTCTCTGCCTCCTGTGTGGTGGCTGAGCAGAGTGAAGGGGTTTATCTGATGAAGCACAGGATCTTTATCACCATCCCGGCAAACAATGATGCAAGAGCTTTTGTTCCGTGCTGGTGTAGCTCTGGCAGTTTGGTGCTCCAGGCCAGTCCTTGCCCAGGTGAGGTGGGAAGGGTGTAGGCAGTGCCTGGCCCCGGGTGCCACCCCGGGCACCATCCTGGGGTTTATTTCAGTGCCTGAACTGCTCTGGACTGGGCAGAAAAAGGGTGCAGAGAGGGAGATTTAAACAGAAACACCCCGGGTTGCTGGGGTGCCTCTCGCAGCTCTGCTCCAAGGGTGTGACACAGCCCCCTGAGGAGCTCAGGGATGCTGAGCCTGCAGGAGAGCTCCAGGGGCTGCCCACAGGCATTCACTGAACCCTGAGGAAAAGGGCATGAAATTGTTCCTGAAGGTGCCCTTTCCTCCTCCAGGCCATGTGCAGGCAGGGTTTGCACCTGTGTTAGAACTGTCTGATGAGAATAAGTGATGACTGAATACTGAAATCCATCGAGCAAACAGGAAATCACACTCTGGAGCAAAAATTGCTCTTTGTCTTTGCTGATGCAGCCCAGCTCATGTGTGTGTCCTGCAAACATCACACAAAGCCCATGTCCTGGGTCATGGAAAAGGGCCTCCAAAACTTAACCCATCGATTCCCAGGAGGTTCAAAGAGGGATCAAATGGGTTCAATAATGGAAGCACCACAAATGGCACCCCTCAGCCTTAGGGCTCTTCTCTTCAGCTCAGTTTAGGGCAGCCTTTGGCAGCTGTTCCTGCAGCAGAGCTGGAATTCTCCTACTGCCTGGGCAAGCTCAGCACCTCGTGGTGCTTTGAGATCTAAAGGATCTCCAGTTGCAGCTCAGGGCTTTAAATCCCCCTGTAGGGAGTGCTGGCAGTGTTTGCTCTCTGCTCCATCCACACACAGCAGAGTGGGTTTGCTGCAGGGTTTGCTGCGGGGTTTGCTGCAGGGTTTGTTGCAGGGTTTGCTGCAGGGTTTGCTGCAGGGTTTGCTGCAGGGTTTACTGCAGGGTTTGCTGCAGGGTTTGCTGCAGGGTGCAGCTCGTTCTGTGGAGCCCATCATCCTCCCAGGCTGTTTTCTCTTAGCTGAGCAGGGATTATTGGAGTTCCATGAGCGTGACCTCACTGATTTGTGCGTTTTTCAGCCCAGAGCAGATCTGTAACAGGTCTGGTCCTTCAGGGATGCTTTGGGGCCATGGGGCAGGATGAGGACAGAGCCCCAAGCCCTGGAGTCCCCCGTTCCCCTCTGGGTCCTGCCAGCTTTGGGGCCCTGTTTTGTAGTGGCTGTTGATCTTTTCTGGCAGTCCAGTGCCAATAATGAAAGTGCTCAGAGGATCCTCAGCCTTTCTGAGGTGGTGTCACAGACAGATTTGTGTTTTGAGTACTTCCTTCCTGCTAGTTTTGATCTACAGTGCGTTTAGGGCATTGAATTTTTTTTTTAGCAGAAATGCTATCTTTATTTTTTGCTCTTTTCTTGCAGGCACACCCAGCTTCCTGTTCAACATTTTGGGTAGGACAGTACCAGAGACACCAATTGCTTGATTTTTTTTTTTTGCACCTCACTCTGGCACTGTACTGAAATATAAGGGAAGGATATTTAAATGCCATGAATGCAATCCAGACCCTGTAAATCCAGAGCAGTCCAGATATTGATTTCAGTTGGGATGGGCTTTAGCCAAAAATATGCATTTTATTTCGATGCTGTTTTCCATCAGATCTCTGTATTGTGTTGCTAAATCCATGGAAAGATGCCATCGGGGTCTATTGATACTCCTGCAGCAAAAATGCACCCTGGGACTTGAGTTGCCACTGAGTTTGGGGTCAGCAACCTCTTCCCAGAGTTTGCTTAATTAGTGGAGGTGACCTGATTGCAGCTGGGCTGGAGGGTGTTGGAGAGGTTCACAGCTCACACAGAGCCCGTGGGTTCCCAGCAGGACAGGACAGAAAACTCACAGGGAGCATCTCTTGGCATTATTGCAGTGAGGAGCAAACCCTGGGTTTGATGTGTAACTAAACCTTTACACAGCTGAGAACATCTCAGTGATTAAAAGTCCCCATTTTCCAGGGGAAAAAAAACAACAAAAAAAAAGCCTTTAATTGCTGTTGATTCCTAAAACAACCCCACGTGCTCCCAGCACTTTTCCCCACAAAGTTTGTTGGCTTTGGGCTCCTTGTGCCTGATGCACCCAAATTGGTATTTCCCAGTCAAGGAGCTGCTGTGCTCTCGTGTGTAAAAGCTGATTTTCCAGGATGCAGAGTATAAAACAGGCTGTGTACCGAGGGGGAGGTTCCAGGGTTTGATACGTGGCTGCACAATCCCTGGGAGCCAAGTAAAATACTTCTTTTCTATATTTAGTCACCTGAAACCCAGCAGCAAAGGCACTTCTGAGTCTTGCACTCAAAACTTGGGTTTTAAGAAGCGCTTTTTGCTCCTTAATATTGCAGTTCTTTTTTTTTTCTTTCTTTCTTTTTAATTTCCACATTTTTCTTTGTCATTTCCACGTTTGCAGGAGTGCCAAGTGCTTTCACTGTGAATTCAGAAGAAATCTAAAAAGATTAGGAAATCTTAAAAAAAAATTTTTAAAAAAAGGCAGAAAATTTTAAATACTGCCTTTTCCTGCGGAAAATAATTCATTTTATTTGCATTTGAAGCAAAGGCTGTAACTTTCATCATTTCTTTGCCCACATCTTCCCTGTTCTGTACAATTCAAGCAAAGTCTGATTTTCACAGTCACTGTGGTTGGATCTCTCCATTCAAAGGGACTGGTTTGGATCTCATAAATAAATAATAAATGAGCTGGATCTTCTTTGGGCACTGGAGGGAGGATAGAATTTTGAATTTTGCCAAAGGCAGTGACGAGTCTTTGTCCTGACTCACAGGGACCCCCTGTGCCCCTGGAGCCTCAGATCCAATTATCAGCTTTTCACATTTTGGCACCAATTTAGGAGCTTAAATTCTTAAATATTCATTTTTAGATAATATCAGTTGAGAAAAGAGGGGGAAAAAACCCAGTAAAATCTAGTGCTGGATCTGAGCAAAGAGCAAGGTCAGTGGTGAAATTCTGCCTGATGTGTTGTGTGTGCTGCAATGTCCTTTTGTTAAATGAACCCAGCAGGTGAAAGGGTAGCTGAAAGCTGTAACACTTGGCCATGCAACATAGGTCAAAGGTTACCTTTTTTTTTTTTTTTTTTCTCAAAAATGGTTTTGCAAATCTTTTTCAGAGCTGATAGATACACACCTTAGCTGGATACAAAACATTATATGAAAAAGAATGACTGTGATCTTTGATCCAAGCAATCAAAAAGAAAGGTAATTGGTATTTTTCTGCCTTTTCTCCAGCTGTGTGTTTCTCTTAACCTTTATTCATTTTTTTTTTTTCAATTAAAAAGTTCATGCCCCCTTTTTATTTGGCATAGAGGGTTTAAAATATTTAATTTTTGGTTTTTTCCCTAATTCTTTTTCTTCTCCACTTGTGATGTAGCTGGGGCCTGGTGGGCAGGGAAGGAGAGGTGGGGCTGTGCATGCTGGGCTGAGGCATCTGAAGGATCCCACCCTGAGGCAGGGCAGGGTCTGGCCAGGTTTGAGGGCACTCTGCAAAGCCAGGCTCAGCTTTTCCTTCAGCAGATCCTGCCCAGGGGTTTGCTTTGCATGTCAGAAATTCCTCCTGGGCACGGCAGGACGTGGAATATTGCAGAGAGGAGCTGGTGGGGCTGAGCTTTGCCTGCTCTGAGGAGCCCCTCAGTGCTGTGGGGTCACTGTCACAGCTGTGGGGTTGTGGCAGCATCCACAGCATCCCTGGAACACAGGGGGATCTGTGGGATTGTCCCCAGGGTGTCACTGACACATGTGGGGCTGTGGAACACCCCTCACATCCCTGACATCCAGGGGGATCCATGGGATTGTCCCCAGGGTGTCACTGTCACAGGTGGGGCTGTGGAACACCCATCACATCCCTGGATCCATGGGATTGTCCCCAGGGTGTCACTGCCACAGGTGGGGCTGTGGAACACCCCTCACATCCCTGATATCCATGGGATTGTCCCCAGGGTGTCACTGACACAGGTGGGGCTGTGGGACACCCATCACATCCCTGATACCCAGGGGGATCTGTGGGATTGTCCCTAAAGGGTCACTGCCAGAGGTGGGGCTGTGGGACACCCCTGATACCCAGGGGGATCTGTGGGATTGTCCACAGGGTGTCACTGACACATGTGGGTCTGTGGAACACCCCTCACATCCCTGATATCCAGGGGGATCTGTGGGATTGTCCCCAGGGTGTCACTGACACATGTGGGGCAGTGGGACACCCCTGATACCCAGGGGGATCCGTGGGTGGCACAGGTGCAGGGGTGTGAGTGTGGCACCCTCGCAGGGTGACACTGCCACCTCCAAGGGGCTCCCTCTGTCCCTGGGCTGCAGGGACACAGCCCAGTGTCCCCCATGGGAGCACAGGCACATTTCCAGCTGAGAGGATGTGATGGAGCCTCCTGGGCTGGCTGTGGGGCTGCAGCAGCCTCTGGGTCACCTCCCTGGGCACCTGCAGGGCTCTGTGCCACAGCAGGAGGTGACACAGGACACGCTGAAGGTGCCCAGCCTTGCCCTGGGTGGCTGCTGGCAGCTGTAATCTCAATATCTTTATTTTTTTATGATTGAATCTTTCATTATCTTTGCACATGTGCTTGTGGCCTCGTTTAATCAGTTCTCTCTAATTAACCAGATCAATAGCGCTGTGCTCCAGAGCAACCAGTGCCAGGCACCTTAAACAACAATATTTTATTTATTTAATCACATCATCTCCAGGTCCTCTCAGCTAGAAATGAGCAAATAGTGAGAACTGATACTTGAGATATATTTTAACCACAGCAGCAAAAAGAGAGAGCTGGGAGCTGAGAGGAGCAGGTTCAGCACGATCCCTGGGCTCCCTCTGAGCTTCAGACACGGCTCAGTTTGCTGATTTTGTCCATCCCTCTGTTGAATCCCAGCTCTCTGGAGCTGTGTCCGTGTGCTCCCAGCTCTGGAGCAGATCCCCAAAGATCTGGGACTTCACCAGACTTGGGCTGGGGGTGATCCATGCCTTGGAGAAGGATCCATGCCTTGGGACCCATTCCTGTTCATTTACATCCCTGTTCATTTACATCCCTGTTCATTTACATCCCTGTTAGTTTTGATTGGGTTTAGGGACTTTGGTTGTAGATTTTAGTGCTGGGATACATTAGTGCTGTAGGGTCATCACTGACACACATTAGTGTTTAGGATTATCACACTGATACACATTAGTGATGTAGAATCATCACTGGCACACATTAGTGATTTAGGATTATCACACTGGCACACATTAGTGATTTAGGATTATCACAGTGGCACACATTAGTGATTTAGGATTATCACAGTGGCACACATTAGTGATTTAGGATCATCACACTGACACACATTAGTGATCTAGGATCATCACTGACACACATTTAGGATCATCACTGACACACATTTAGGATCATCACTGACACACATTTAGGATCATCACACTGACACACCTTAGTGACTCCCAGTTTAACCTGCACCTGACACTCCCCTCAGCACCTGGATTTGGGTGACACTCAGGGTGACCATCAGGCCAGCTGATAACAGGGAGCTCTTGTCCTTCAGGTTCTCACAAAAACCCCAATTCTGCAGGTGGCAGAGCAGGCAGGGAGCAGTCCTACTGGTTCCTGTCCGTGGGGTTAACACCTCAGACTGTTCCCCTGCAGCTTTCAGCCCTGCTCAGGCTGCAGCCCCCTGTAACCTCAGCCCACAGAAGCCACTGCTGACCTCAGGGGAGGGAAAGTGAAGTTTGCAGGCTGAGTCAGCATTTCAGCCCAGCACCGACCTGCCCAGAGCCAGCCCCAGCCACACCTGGACCCTCCAGGGCTCCTCAGTGAGCCCCATCTGCTCCCCTTCCACTTGAGATTTAACCCTTCCTGCATGCAGATGCAGTTGGCTCTGACATCCGCTCCTTTTATCCCATCACTCATGGAAACCAAACTCCTCTGTGGTATTTTCGGTAGCCTGAAGAAACGTGTTGACAAATAAACCTCCTGCAGCCTCAGCCCACTGGTTTGTGGAGGGGAAATGACCCTCCAAGAGTGGGTGCCCGCTTCTTTCACCCCGCTGCTATTTTTGGCCGGGGCTGTGAAGAGTTTTTCCATTGAAGAGCTGCTCCTGTCATTTCCTGGGCAGAGGCAGCAGGAGCTGAGGGAGCTCTGAGCTTCAGAGTGGACCAACCTCCCCTCCCTCTGGCTGCTGCCTTGCACTGCACAGCAGCTCTCTGAAACACCCCAAATGGTCTTGGTTTGGCACCGTTCACCCCAAACCCAGCAGCTGGCAGCGGCAGGGAGGATGCTGGGCAGCAGGAGAGTTCTGCTTTGCTTGCCCAAAATCATCTCCAGCCTGGTTCAAACCAGGAATTTCCCAGCTGGAATTGGAAAGAGCTGAGCCATGGGCTGTTCCTGGTGGGATTTTTGAGTGTGGAGTTCCTGGAGTGCAGCCCCCCACATCCAGGAGCACCGTGGAGCTTTGGAAAAATACAGATTTGACTTTCTCAGAGACAAATCCCAGCAGGCAGAGAGGAAGGAGGTTTCAAACCATGAATCATAACTATTAAAAACTAATTCACGTGTTTCCCTTCCCAGAGACTTGCCAGACACAGGGTGCCAGGATTTTTAGATAGGGAGAAGTAGTGAAATACCATGTTAATTAATACTGTGTTAATTAATGTTTGCATAAACATCTATTAGAAATGGGATAGAATATAGAGGAGTCTTTCAGCTGCAAACCTGAGGATTGATCACTCTTGGGTGAGGGCCTGCTTTGGTTTGAGTCCCTTAAATATCAACAGGGAGAAGGCATTTAGATCTGGGATCTGAAACCTTAGAAATTTGACTTTTCTGGTTTTAAGGCAAATTTGTCAGAGTAACTAAACAGTTCCCACACCATGGTGAATACAGCACTGAGGAGCTGAAATGGAATGAAATTGGTGAAATGGAGCCCCACAAAAGGCAGTTCTGGAGTTCTGCATCAAAATGCTCATGGTTCAGGTCTGTCCTAATCATCGTGCAGAGATTTCTGCACTTAAATTCTAGAGAGCACCGAAATTCTGGAGAGAGGATTGGTGTTCCAGGAGGTGCCAAAGGGTGCTTTAGGCAAGTGAGGGTGAAAAGTTGCCAGGAGGCAGTGGCTGTTGTACATAAAGTGATAATGTTCTGAATTTTTAACAGACAGCAGAGTTCTTCAGAGTCTTCTCTTGAGCTTTATCCACGAGCCTGTCCCAGCCCCTCCCAGTGCTGCATGCAAGCTGTTTGTGCTCCAGGCTGCAAATAAATGATAATTAAGATGTAAAGCAGCTAGAGCCTAGAGTGGGATGAAAAAATACCAAATATCAACCACCCAAATGCAAACCCGAATTGCAGTCCCTGTGTTTTCATCACTGCCCACTGTATTTCCTCCAAACCTGGCCTTTTTCCCTTTAAAATATTTTTTCTTTCAGCCCAGTGAAAATGTTGAAATGCTTAGATAGAGATAGCATGGAGATGTTTCTTTCCTTTCCTGTCCTCCCTGGGGTCAGGGCAGTGTCTGTGACAGGGAAGGTGTGTGAGGGCTCTGGCAGCTCCTGGGCATGGGCTGCAGCCTCTCTGTGTTTTGGGATACCTGGATCACACTGAGCACAGTGAACCCCCCTCTCTGCATCCTTCCCCCTTGCCTTCCAAAGATGTACAATCTGGGCAATCAGGACCACTTAGAGTTTATTTAATAGAGTTTAATTTAGAGTTTAATAGAGTTTAATTTAGGGTTTAATTCAGAGCACCTGAATCACACTGAGCACAGTGAAACCCCCTCTCTGCATCCTTCCCCCTTGCCTTCCAAAAATGTACAATCTGGGCAATCAGGACCATTTAGAGTTTGATAAAATGAAGTTATGAATGCAGAGGGGATGTTTTCAGCTCGGCTGCCCCAGGATTGCTTTTACTTTTTACTTGTTCGTGGTGTTGGAAGTGCTTTAATGTTTCCTCCTCTTTCTTTTATTTCCCAGTTAACGAAATTATCAGGAAGGAATTTTCTGGACTCCCTGCCAGAAGTCAGACATAGAAGAAGAGATTTGTGAGACAACTTTTACCGAATCCTTCCACAAGTGACCTCTTAGATCCTTCCAGTGCCCCTGCAACCTCCGGCTTCCTTTGCAGTTCATCTCCAGGCAGAGACTCAGCGCAAGGAACAATGAATTGGCACCAAGGGACAGCCTTGGCTGAGCAGCTCGCCACCTCTGCGTGTAAACACCACGAAGGACACCCTTCCTTCCATCCAGAGCTCGCATTGTTCTCCTGGAGCAGAGCATCTGTCTGAGGAAACGCTTCCAGCCTGCTGCAAACCATCTGTGCATGGGGACAGGAGCGTCCCCCGAGCGGGGCTCAGAGCCCGGGGTGGGCACCAGGGGGGTGGGAAAGGGGGACAAAGAGTAATATATTCCATGGCACAGAAACACCATCCTGCAGGGCACTAAGCAAGGATTTGCCCCTCCAGCTTTCCAAGCCCTCCTGAGAAATGTTATTTTGGTAGGGAACTGAGGCAGCCCGAGCTCGCTCAGCCTTCACCCGGTCTGGGGTCAAAATCCAGTTTGCTCTGAGCACTGGGGTTGGGATTTCACACAGCTCAATCCAGGGGTTTGCTTCATTTCTCTCCTCAGTCTGGAGAGGAATTTGAAGGCAAGGGATTCTGATAACCAACCAGTGAAAAGAGCAATTCAGCAATTCCAACTCCTGTCCCAAGGTCAAAGAACCCCAGGTAAACCAGAGATTAATATATAGGAGTCACAGGAAATCCAAAGGGTTTATGGTTGATCCTTAGTGGTATTTAGGCAATGTATGAACACATCTTCGATATTTTCTCTCTAACAAATTGTTGCTGTTGCTTTTCATGTAGAACCTGCTCTTGGCTCATAACTTGTCTCATTTTTAGCAGCTGGAACATTTACTCACCCAAGCTGCAGAGGGAAATAATTGCATCTTACAGAAGCCATACATTCCAGAGAAAATATACACTTATTTCTATTCACCTGGCCTCTCTAGCTTTGCACAGCTACCAGCAATTCCTGGAAAGGTTAAATTTCCAGGGCAGTTAATATTTTGTTATGTTTTGCTTGGTGTGTTAGAATATCCTGTCTCCTGACTCCTGCTTAGCACATTCCAGGTAACCACTGCCACCTGCAGTTGTACAGCTACAAGTTAAGAATATTTTTAGGGGAGTCAGGGCCTCCTCAGAGGGATCAAAAGCTTTCCTGAGTGGGTAATCAGTGTACAGTAAAAAGATAACCATAATATTTTAGGAATTACATAGTAATCTTTCCTGCCTTTATAAATAAGGAATGCTGGTATTTTCAGGAATGCAGAGCCTGAGCTCTGCTCTAGGAAGCACAGTGAAATTTTAATGAATTAATTAATTAATCAATGCAGTTTTCAGCTGTGTCACAGTGAAGTTTGCAGAACACCAGCGTTGTGCACTGCTCCCAGCAGGAATTGGGGGGTGGGAATGCAGCAGAGCAGCCTCAAAATTGGTTTCCTCAATGTCTCAAGGAGGATTTTGCACAATCCCTGCAGAGCACATGCTTGGTCTGACAAAAACCTCTTCAGGGCAATCAGGAAGAAAATATTTTCTGCCCCTAAAAACTGGTGCTTAAACTCTGCAAGGTCTTGGGGTTTGGAGTGGGAGACAGAAGCATTAAAGTTCCTCAGAACACCCGACCTGGGGCTCAGCTAAAGTTTGGCTCTTGAACAGAAATCTGAATTTGGCCAGAGCAGCTCTGAGCTCCAGGTTCAGAACCAGAGCAGAGCCATGCACATCCCACCGTGGCACTGATGGCACAGCCTGGCTCCTCTTGCTGCTTTGGGAAATTCCAACCTTTCACCCCAAAATCTGTTCCCTGTGTGCCAGGACACCCCAAACCTCACCCTGGTGCTCTCCTCGTGAGCTCTGCCCTGCAGGTGCCACGGCCCAGCCTCACCCTGCATCCTGCAGAGGTGAATTGATTTAATTGCTGACTTGATTTAATTGCTGACTTGATTTAATTGCTGACTTTGACAGAAACAGAATTGAGGCTGAGGAGGGGAATTCCTGTTAGCCAGCACTGAGCAGGGCTCTGAGTGCCTCACACGCCTCCAAAAGCTGGGTTGGATTGTTGGGAACTGTCAGAGAGCCAGAATCTGACACATTTGAAGGGGTTTTTAGTGCAGTCTGGTGAATCAGACAATTCTGACATATTTTAAAGGCCAAAGGTTGCCTGTCAGAAGTTTCTTTGCTGTGGCTGAGTAAAAGAGCAGACCAAATGCATCTCCCAGCTTCACACTTGGATGTGTCAAAGGTTTTCCATGATCCAACCTGTAAAGTATAGGAGAAATTTAAAAAACAACCTGAAAACCCATCCACAGAAAAAAAAAAAAAAATTCCTCAGATTACTGACAGAACTTTTTCTGTTGCTGGATTTTAAATAGAAGCTCAGAGAAGCCCAGGAAGGTCTTTTCAGATCTCTGCTGCTGCTGCTGCTGCTCTGGTGATTTTCTGCAGCAAATGCTCATCAATTTAGGAGAATCAATTTTTTTGCATATTTATTTTTAAATAATATCAGTTTAGAAAAGGGTTGATGGGAGGGAAATAAAATCTAATGNGTGATTTTATGCAGCAAATGTTCATCAATTTAGGAGAATCTTTTTTTTTTTGCATATTTATTTTTAAATAATATCAGTTTAGAAAAGGGTTGATGGGAGGGAAATAAAATCTAATGCTTGATCTGAGCAAAGAAAAAGGTCAGAGTTTAAATTCTGCCTTCTGGACTGTAGATGCTAAAATGTTCTTTTAATAAATAAAACCCCAAAAAGGAAGGAACAGCTGAAACCTTGGATTTGGAGCTGGAGCTGTTCAGTAATGAACCTCTGCAACCAAAACACACAAGATTTCTGCTCGTGTGCTCTTCAGGTGCTTTGCTAG
>VWYP01005623.1:0-56548 GCA_013400435.1 Pycnonotus jocosus
TTTTTTTTTTTTTTTCTTATTAAGCTGTTCTTTGTCCAACTAAAATTTCATAACATACCATCAATACAGTCTGCATCCAGAGAGCTATTTGAAAATACTGTTAGACTTCTGTTGAACACCTGTGTGAGAATCACAGAGGCATAGAATGGTTTGGATAGAAGGGACCTTAAAGATCATCCAGTCCCACCCCCTGCCATGAGCAGGGACACCTTCCACTCTCCCAGGTTGCTCCAAGCTCCTTCCAGCCTGGCCTTGGACATTTCCAGGGGATCCAGGGGCAGCCACAGCTGCTCTGGGCAGCCTGTGCCAGGGTCTCACCATCCTCACAGGGAAGAATTTCTTCCTAATATCTAATCTAAATCTCCTCTCTCTGTTTGAAGTCATTCCCCCTTGTCCTGTCACTCCATGCTTTTATAAACAGTCTCTCTCCATCTTTCTTGAAATAGATGTTTTAATTTTGACCCAAACTTGCAGGTTTGTGAATAGTGACAAACTGGTCCTCCTTTCCTCATGCAGAGGTAGACAGTGCTTGCTAATGCAAGGCTATTTCTTCTTACCAGTGTACATAAGAGAATTCACTCCAGCTCTTATTTTATTTGAAGACTCAAATGTTAGTCCCTTTTGGAGCTCTTCATCAGTGTGCAGTGTTGTGTGACATGAACACACCACAGACATTTATTAAATTGATTTTACAACACACTGGACTCAGGAAGGGATAGCTCCAAGTTACAGAATGCAAATGGAAGGATAGAAAGATTAAGGTTTAAGAAATCCCTGTTTTGGATATTTAGTCCAAGATGCTTATATTTATTTATTCAAGGATTTAGCATTGTGCTGGGTTTTGTCTTCTCAGTATTTTTCTGCTTTTTTCCCCCCAGCCTTTTCTTCCCATACTCTGAATGTTCCTTGTTGTCTCTGCTCTGTTCTGACTTGCTCCTCAGCACTACTTAACCATGGTTTGTTGTCTTGTGCCAGCTGGATGAGTTCTGTTTTTTAAGCCAGTGTTAACCCTAGTTGCCACTTGTGCTGGTGAATCTGTCCTGACTTGCGTGAGCCTATAACTAGAATTTGAGAGAAAATAGTGCTTAGATTATTGTACCCTTACTCAGAGACGATGAAATATCTGCATTGCCCTCCAGCTCTGCAATTTACACTGTTCTGTCAGAACATGTACATTTTTTCCCCCAGAGATTTATAATTCCTTGTGATCTAGGCATGGTCTTTGTGACAGTGGAAACATACACGTGGCTCTGCCTGTCCATATACAGGCTTTTTTCTAAGGAGAGACTGCCAAGTTTTAGGCATTTTGTTGACAGATAATATTTTTGCATAGATTTTTCTGTTTCCTTTCACTAGCAGCCTTAAATATTTTAAACATTATTGAAGATTATGTCTGGCTTTTTTTTTTTTTTTTTCCAGTATTAAAATTAAAATTTACTTCAAGGTCAGCATCTAGCTTGGAAAAATTTAAGCAGACAATGTAAGTTGATAGCCTTTACCTAAAGGGATGGAGTGAAGGAGAGGGAGGTAGAAATCGAGGCCATAGGAGGACAGTGTTAAGATAAACTACATTGTATGTCTAAAAAATAATTGCTGTTGGTCTAATCCTAAAAGGTTTGGGTTGGAAGGGACCCCAAAAATCATCCAGTTCCCCTTCCATGGACCAAGTCCCAGAACAGTGCCACACGTGCTGTGTCATGGCTGTGCTTCCTCTCATTCCTGCTCCTGCTCTCTGTTCCAGGTCTCCTACCTGGCCAGCATCGTTCGCTACGGGGAAACACCCGAGACTTCCTTCAATCAGTGGGCATGGAGTTTGATTTTGAGGCTGAAGCTGCACAGGAATGACCGTGGGGTCCAGCAGAGCGGGCTGGCTGTCCCTGCGTGTGACAGCGCGCTGGACACGGCTGAGTCGGTCACGCTGCACCCCCTGCTCAAGGCTGTGAAGGCAAACATCCCCATCGGCTGCTACCTGGCACTGGCGATGACCACCCTGGGCCACAAGTGAGGGCTTTTGGGGTGTTTGCCTTGGGTGAATGGCCCCAGGGACTGAGCAACCTCCCTAATGCTGAGCTGAGGGTTCTTAACAGCTTTTGTGCCTGTTTAAAGAGTAAAGGACTTGTGATGCAAGAGATTTAGTCTGGAGAAGACTGAGAGGGGATCTCATTAGTGCAGACAAACATCTCAAAGGGATGTCCAGAGGATGGTGCTGGACTCTTCTGTTGTGTCCAGCAAGCAGATGAGGAGCAATGGCCACAACTAAGACACAAGAAGTTTCACCTCAATGTGGGGAAGAACTTTGTTATGCTGAGGATAGCAGAGCCCTGAAACTGCTACTCAGGGAGGAAATGGATTTTCCTCCTCTGGAGACATTCTAAACCCACCTGGACTTGTTCCTTTGTCTCCCGCACTGGGTGACCCTGCCTTGGAGAGGTTTGGACTGGATAATCTCAACGTCTTTTCCGACCCCAGCTTTCTGTGATTCTGTGACTATAGTTTCACAGAATCCCAGAATCATTTAAGTTGGAAAATACCTCCAAGGTCATCAAGTCCAACCTGTGACCAATCCCCACCTTGTCACCCAACCCTGAGCACTGAGTGCCACATTATTCGTTGGTCATCTCCAGGGTTGGGGAGTCCACTGCCTCTCTGAACAGTCTGTTCCAGTGCTTAGTAATCCTTTTTGTGAAGAAATTATTCCTGAATTCTTTCAAAAAACATGCTGTTTGCTTTATTTTGCTAGTAGTATTTTTTTTGCCTTCTGCACTTTAGGGTCCAATCATAAGCAATAGTACTGAAACTGGGGATTAACAGTAATTTCTCTGGACAGAAGTAACTTTGAACCACACTTACTGAAGGGATTGTTCTAGATAATTTCTTTTATCAGGGCAACACTGCATTCAGAAAACAGTGTGGAGAGAAAACCCACTCACTCTGGGAATGGTAAATAAAGGGCATTGTAAGAGCAGTGAACCTCTTAGTTATGACTGTGTTCCAGCACAGTCTTTCCCAGTGCTATTTGCTGGTTTGTAGGTAAGGCTTTTGGACATAGTCAAATGTTTTTGTTTGAGGTCTAGAGGCATTTGATCAGTTTTCACCAGAACTGTTTTCCCTGAGTCTGTGATCCCTTTGGTTATGTGCTATGCTATTCAAAATTTTCACTAACCTGTGATCTGTGTATAATACTGTGTTACTCTTTTAAGGGAAAATTATCTGGGCTTTCTTCTCCTTCCCCAAGGAAGCCACTGCTTTGTGGTAAAGATTGTGCCATAGATACTTCAAAGCACTGGAGTAGTTTGAGATTGATATTAAGGTATTTTGGGTTGAGAGTGGAATTTTTTCCTTAATTTGGAGCATGGAATTAAAAACCAAAGTACCTCTTTAGTCTGTTACCCTGCACCTTCTCTGTTTGGCCTTTGGCTCTTCTTTTCCCTGGAGAGGTGAGTTGTCCAAGTTAGGCAAGAATAGTGAGCTTTAAAGTAATAGAAACTTGATGAAGACTTGAATCTCCAATGATTTTTGGAAGATGGGACACTGATCCCCAGAAAGGAATTTGTGATGGAAGGAGATAATTAGTGAGTATTTGAGAAGGAAATACTTAGCAAATCTGTCAGCAATTGAATGATTCTTACAGCTGAAGAAAAACCTTTGTATTTAGCAATTTAGATTTTCAAAGATAAAATGTAAAGTTATTAATGTATTTACATCTCAGTTAGTAAAAATTAAATCAATACCTTGTCTCCCTTTCTGCGATAGTGAATGTGTTTTTCTTTGTTTTATTTTTTTTTAAATTTTGTTTTCTGACAGCATTGAGAAATTCTGTGCTGAAGGGATCCCTCTTTTGGGTGTACTAGTCCAGTCTAGACATCTGAGAACAGTAGTCCATGTGCTGGATAAAATTTTACCCTTGTTTTACTCTTGCCAGTATTACCTCCTGAAGAATGAACAGTAAGTATTATGTGTTCATAATATGTTTATTTTTTAATTTTATACATTTGTTTACCTAATTTATTCATAGTAGCAGTGAAAGTTAATAATCTTTTGGTTTAGACACCTGATGCAGCCTCTCAAACAAATCCTGAGTAAGATTTGGGTGCTGATGTAGATCAAGAGCTGTATTTAGTCCTGATCAGCTGCCTTGAATTACAGGCTGTTGTGAAATGTTCATATTGTGCCCAATGTATGGCTGAACTGGTGCAATTAAATCTGCATTGTGGTTGTGAATCAAAGCCTTTCTATATATGTCTCACTGGTGCTGTTGGGCTGGTTTTAAATTCTCTAGAAGCAGACTTTCTATTTAATATGCAGGAGGAGATATGTTAATTTTGTTTGTTGACATCCCTAGGTTTTTATCTTACGTGGAACTGTTCCTTCATCTGGATACTGGAGTCCCTCAAGGAGTGACCCAGCAGGTTACCCATAAAGTGACACAGCACTTGACAGGAGTGAACTATGGAGAAAATGTTAAGCTGCTCAGTAGTATGATACAGGTAAGAAGATTATTTAAAAAAGAAGAGGTGAGAGAGAGTGTTTAAAACCAAGTTTATTTGACTGAGTTAGTCTTAAAGGTTAGAAAGGATACTGAACCTGCAAGTTCATTCAAAGAGTACCCTGTATCAAGCATAAGTAGTTGGGTTTGGTTTCCTGAAATGCTCCTGCTTAAACTTGCCTAAATCTGGCAATGTGTGTGACATTAACAACAATATTTGCCTCTCAGACTTCTTGGAAAATTCATTTTCCCATACCAGATTAAAACTGTTTAAAAAAGGAAATGTAATATGCAGCACTTCTTTCCTGTTTGTGTTATTTGAGGAATGCAGCAGAGATATTAATTTTTGCAAGTTCTGCTTTTTACCATTAATTTAGCACTCTGGAATGGAAAAATTGTTCTTGAGTTAGGGAACAGTAGTATTTTTTTAAGTGCAGAGAGGTCAAAATGCAAGGCCCTCTAATATTAGAGAGGGATACTGGAAACAGACCTGGAAACAGACCAGGAAGGCCTTTTGCAGGAACAGCACCCTGGACTTTGGAAATGGACGCTCTTTATGCCTGCAAGGGTCCTGCTTAAGGCATCTGTCTGTTTTTGCTAATTGCACAAGATGCTTAGCTCTCCAGGCTTCAGAATCTGCAGAAGTTTGGAGGCTGAAGATGACAAAGCTGTCTTTATTTGGGTATAGTGAGTGTTGTTGTAAATTATTTAATTTAGGATAGCCCCACAGCCTCAAGCAAGTCAAACAGTTTTCCAATAAATGTTTAAGGTTCACTTAAAGCTGCAATCTGTTGACCAGTTTTACCCTTTAATTTGTCAGACTCACATTTTTCTAAGTGACCATGCAAATGGAGTGGGGCCAGCTGCAGTCCTGGAGTTCTGGGTGCAGGTCCTCACCAGCCAGCAGCTGTGGCACAGGGACCGGGCCACGCTCTGCCTGCTGGATGACTTGTGCAAAGCTGCTTTTCAGTACAACCAAGAGGACTGTGTGCAAAAGCTGCTCTACCAGCAGCACAAGGTAAACAGCTGTGGTGTCTTGGTGTGGCTGTTGAGTAAATGTCCACCTAGTGTGTCACACAGTCGGATTTTGATGTGAATGTGTTTTCCTGAAGTGCAACAAGAATGACTGTGAAATCCTAGGAAACAGGTTTGGTTTGGAAGGGACCTTTACAGCCCATCCAGTTCTACCCTTGCCATGGGCAGGGACACCTTCCGCTATCCCAGGTTGCTTCAAGCGCTGTCCAAACTGTTTTTCAGCACTTCCAGGGATGAGGCAGCCACAGCTTCTCTGGATAACGAGTCATGATGATGAGGTTATCTGTTTTTTTTCTGAGTTGGTCAAGAAAATTTTTTTCTGAGTGGGTAAAGATTAATGAAATGTCTGATATTTTAATAATGATGATAAAAATTACTACTAAAACCAGTTTGGAACAGTTTTCCTTCATGTGAGTTCTTCTCTTGGTTTGAAAGACAGGTATCTGGACAACTCAAATCCTCTCCCTTCAAATTATTATAATTCAGGAAAAAAAAAGAATTAAAGGGGGCTTCTCCTCAGGCAAAGTCATGGGAATAGGACATAACAGTTCTTTACTAGTATGTANTTCCGCTATCCCAGGTTGCTTCAAGCGCTGTCCAAACTGTTTTTCAGCACTTCCAGGGATGAGGCAGCCACAGCTTCTCTGGATAACGAGTCATGATGATGAGGTTATCTGTTTTTTTTCTGAGTTGGTCAAGAAAATTTTTTTCTGAGTGGGTAAAGATTAATGAAATGTCTGATATTTTAATAATGATGATAAAAATTACTACTAAAACCAGTTTGGAACAGTTTTCCTTCATGTGAGTTCTTCTCTTGGTTTGAAAGACAGGTATCTGGACAACTCAAATCCTCTCCCTTCAAATTATTATAATTCAGGAAAAAAAAAGAATTAAAGGGGGCTTCTCCTCAGGCAAAGTCATGGGAATAGGACATAACAGTTCTTTACTAGTATGTATAACAAAGCAAACAAAAAAAAAAAAAATATGACAACTACAGCACTGACAACAAAGCAGTACCAAGAACCTTGGGGGCCTTGCTTCCCAAAACACAGGACAGTTTGATCTTGGTGGCTTGGTGATCTCAGTGGCTCCTGCACGGAGCTGGAAACGGTGCAACTTCATGGGCTGGCAGCTGGGAACGGCAGGATGTCCCCAGCAGGCAAGGGGCAGGTGCAGGTCACACTGTAGCAAACAGAGCAGGACGAAGGTGCCGCTGTGCCTGAGCAGGGCCGGCTCTTCTCTGGCAGGGCAGCTGAGGAGCTCAGAATTCCCAGGCACACAAGCAGAAGATTCTTCCTGGAAGATTTTTCCAGGATCGGGGCTCTTCTGGTGATAGTGGAACTCCTCCCACAGCAAGCAAAACAGCCTGGCCTCTCCAATGAGTGCCCAGAGAGCAGAAAGAGACCAAGCTTCCTTCAGCTCTGTCTTTTACCTGCCCCCTGAAACTCAGTTTTCTCCCCCTCCCAGAGCAGCTCTTTGTTTTGGTCAAGCACCCTTAAGTACCGGGCACTTTGTCTCCCAGTAACCATGGGGAAAACAAATTCCTTAAGCAGAAAGAAAAAAAAGGAAAAAGACCTAACTGCCAACAGTTCTGTTGTGGTTTGTCTTCTTTGCATTTCAAATATTTGGCAGAGTGTTTAGGATGAAAAAAATGGAGCTCCCTCTCCTAAAAAAGCCCACCAGACACAGTCACTGCAACAGCATGTTTTCACTGAAATAGAAAGTCCAAGCAGGCATTTCAGTGGTGCCTGGCTGAGCTGAAGTAGCAACAAGAGGTGGAAAGGAACCTGGGTGAAGATTGAGTGATGCACCTGCAGCTTCTGAATCACCTGGTCATGGAAAAAAACCCAGATGTTTTGTGTTTCTGTGCAGAATGCTTTGGGCTATCACTGTGACAAGGGTATGCTGTCTTCACTGGTGAGCTGGATTGTGGCAGGCAATGTCACACCATCCTTTGTGGAGAGTAGTGCCAACTCCTCTCAGGTGAGTGCCATGATGATGTTTTATGATAGGAAAAGCAGCATACTGGTCTAGAGGTATTTTTTATATTTATTGCAGATTTCTCTCTTGGTCACTTTTTCTTCTTGTCCCAGAGTTTTCTTGTGATAAAATCTCAGTTTAGCCTAAGAAGATGCTGTGGGTTTATTGCACTAAAAGGAACGTGGATATTTTGTTCAGAGAAAGTTTGTCTAACCTGCACACAAGAATTCATGTAATAGGATTTATTAATTAAATTTTTTGCTAATCTACTATTGTTCTTGATCTGTTTAACAAGACAAAATCTGTAAAGCCTGACTTCTCTATTAAATCAATCTTTATCTCATAAGCATTTTGAATTCGAGTAATTTCTCTCTGCTTAAGTGAGCTCCTTCAAGCAAAAAGGAAAAAAACCCAGACAGAGATGTGTAGTGCAGGTGGAAGAGAGAATGTCTTATTTTACTGAGTTTGAGAAGGTTGTTTCCTCCAGAGCTCTCTGGATAATTCTGTTAGTTGTGTCTGTTTTCCCCCTTCTTTCCCAAGATTGTACAAAGGGGAAATTTGAATTTAAAGAGGTTTTGTCGTTGAGATGTGATACTGCTTTTTGCAGCTCTGCAATGAGAGTCCATCAAACACGTTATTCCTCTTAAGAAATCATCAAGCTTCCTTATCCTGCTCCTGCCATTTTTTAATCAATATATCTGTCATTTCTGTGTTGTCCAGATCTGGTTTGCATGGACAGTGTTAAATATGGAGTCAATATTTGAAGAAGATTCACAGCTTCGCAGGGTTGTGGAGGGGGAGCTGGTTATCAGTGCTTTAACTCCTGAACAGGCTTTGAAGGTGAGAGAGTTGGTCATCCCTTTTTATTAATTAGAGAGACATGCTCGAGAAAAGTGTTCCCTAGTATCACTCAATTTTTCTGTTACATACTACTTTCTTTCTAGGATAAATGCATAAATAATGCTTTATCTGACTGTGCAGGAGAAAATATACTGCAGGGAAATACTCTTTTACATTTTGAGTATATTTTCTTTTACATTTAAAAGCTGCCATGGAAATACCTGATTTTACTATATCAGTATGTACAGAAAACTAGTTTGTGCTTTTGCATGATTTTCTGGGTCATCTAAAGGTCTCACAACCTCCAGTGGATTTTTTCTATACTCCTGACATGGGGAGTGCTTATTTTTCACATGGGAAAATATGTTTGATTCCTTAGATGATCTGAATTGCGCAGAAGATTGACCTTTACTTCTCTCTGTTTTCTGAATTATTTTCCAAGGTTTTCAAAACTATTTAGGCATCTCCTTTAACAAGGCATCTGATTAGCTGTACTTCAGGCCACATTGCAGCGTTTTCCAGTTTCTGTGCCTAAATTCAGTTTTAAACTCTGGAATGGAAGCAAGTGGAAACCAAAGCTGCCCATTCTCAAAGTGTAACTTTAGTCCCATCCTTCATCTCAGCTGTTTCAGTGTGTTCCAGTGAAGGAGGTGGCTCTGTGAGAATAGGTTTGCTTGAGCTGTGTCAAGTACATGTCTTACATCCTTGGATCTTGTCTGCAGAGCATTTGTTCTTTGGCTTGGATGCCTCGATTTACCTGGAAAATAAAAAGAGTGTGGGCAGTGTGTGGAAAAGGATGCCAGAGGTCTGGTGTAGGGGATGAGGGAGTGCCAGGATCTGCTCCCAGTCTTGGGAACTCAGAAAAGCCTCTCTTTTTACTGCTTCAGGCACAGTCCAGGGGAGCTTGAAGTGGGACTGTTTAACCATTTAGTGGATCTGTGGTGTTGCTAAAATGGGATGCTGTTACTCATAGGTTGCTTTGGTTTTGTTCTGCTTTTGCTTTTGTGTTCTTTCTTCACGTTAGTTACACTTCGCAAATATACTATTTAGAATTTTCACTAGACCCGTATTAAATATAATCTGGAAAAAGCTTAAAGTAGCATGCTGGAGATCTAAACCAGGGACATCTACTTTTGTGAGGAAGAACAGTAATTAGCTATAATTAACACCAGTGGCCCATACATTGGCCTTCTGTCAGAGCCATCATGCTGGGGTTTTGTAAGCATCGGAGGTGTAGGTCTGCTCTCCAACATGATGATGTTGGAGATGTGAGATGGGCAGCTCATCCTTCAAGGCCTGTAACAGACGTGTGACTGCTTCCAAAGTTTTCTCCTCTGTGATTACTGAGTGTTCATGCTGTGTTAATCTGCTCAGTTAACCTGTGACAGCCTGTTACAGCACCACACTTGTCTGTAAATGTTGTTTCTGCAGAAAGCCCAGACCCAGCTGAAGCTGCCCATCGTCCCTTCCCTTCAGAGGCTCATGATTTATCGCTGGGCGCACCAGGCCCTTGCTACCCCTGCAGATCACCCTCTCCTGCCTCTGATCTGGCAGAAATTCTTCCTGCTGTACCTTCACCGACCAGGACCCCAGTATGGGTGAGTCTGACCTGCTCCAGCAGATCAGTAATGCTAATTAAGTGCACAGCAAGTGAGAGTCAGTGTGTTAGACTGACTGCTCCCAAAAGCAGTGGGTACCAGCAGCTTTTCTGGTGAGCCAGTTTATCTGCAAGGATGCTAATTTGACATTTGCAACAAGATTTAGTTATGCTTTTTTGTTCATTTTTAGATTACCTGTAGATGGCTGTATTGGAAGACGCTTTTTTCAGAGTGCAGCTCATGTTAACTTGCTAAATGAAATGAAGAAGCGGCTGACAGAGGTGGCAGACTTCCATCATGCTGCCAGTAAAGCACTGAGAGTGGAGAGTCCTGAGGGCAGTGACAGATCACCGAAGAAGGCCAGCTGCTCACCTGATTACCTGACTTCACCTGAGCTGCATAAGGAACTTGTTAGGTAGAAAAAGCTTTCCAGTTCCACATTGATCAATGCAACTGCCTGAGTAACTGCTGCAGCGCAATTGTAGCTGTGTGAGGAAGGAAGGGACATAACCTTAGATGTACTGCAGGCACTTACTAAAAGCATAAAACCATAGAACCATTCAGGTTGAAAAAGCCTTCCAAGATCATCAAGTCCAGCACTTAACCCAGCACTGTCAAGGCTGCCACTAACCCATGTCCCCAAGTTGTAGTTGGGCTCAAATCCACTCCTCTGTTTGTGTAACTTGTTTAGTTTAAGAGGGAACTGATTTTACTACTAAAAATAAAGCATTGTTGATAGGTTTGTCACTCCCTTTAGGGGAAAAGCTTTGTTTTTTAATGAATGGTAGCCCCATGTTGGCAAAATATTTATTATTTAGGCATATCTGCTGTTCATATTTACATCACTAGCTATGAATTAAAACGCTACTTGGTGTGTATATATGTTTGTCACACACCGGGGCCTGAATTTATGTCTGAGTAAAATTACTTCTTCAGGAAATTTACTGGGGACTTCAGCATATGGTTCAGTGCACTTTACTTGGTTAGCAGCCTAAAGGTGAGCTCTGCCATGTGTGTTCTGTGCCACCTGAAAAATGGTAAATCTGCTTACCAAAAACCTCACCACAGGATTCCCTTTTTGTCTTGGAGTAGGCCAAGGAGGGAGACACAATCACTCACTGCTACTCAGCTGGTGAATGCCCACTTTTGTGAGGGGCAGTAGCTCCTAAGAGATATCTATACCTCATGTACACAAAACCTGAGGAAACATGTGAATATTGCGAAGAAATATTTGAAAGTATTATTTGAAATATTTTAAAAGAATCCCTTGTTCAGGGGCCCTGGATGTGTGTAATCTGAGCTCCTGCTACCCTCAGCAGTCAGTAGGTACTGTACAAACAAACAAGAGAGATGATAAATCCCACTTGGTTTCCCACTGTGAAAAATAATCCAGAGATGCTCACCAGATGAACTTGATTAATATTTTCAGTCTTTCATTTCAAAAAAGTTTCCCACTGCAACAGAAAACCAGACTGCTCTGTGTCCAAATAAATCTTATGTTCAGGAAGTTTAATGACCTGTCTAGTTTCCTAGACAGGAGGGAAATTATTGGTAGGGTTTATAGGAGCTGATTCCTGGAATTGGTCTACTTCCATTTTTTCACCAATGACACTGATAAAGGAAGCTGGAGTTTGCTAGTGATATTTAATACCACACTGTGAAGATTTAATGGTGTTCTAGTGGTTCTATGTCAGGAAGGCTTGGATGGCATGATTTTGAAAATCCTAGCAGTTGGTGGAATGATGTCAGCTGAAAAAAAGGTGTATTTATGTTTAAGTTTTAACAAAGGAGGAAATGGGAATGAATGAGACTCTGAAAAGAAATTAAAGGACGTGACTTAACTCAGGCACGACATTTTGGAGCAGGCACTGCAGAGAGGTTGTGGGGTGAGAAGCCAAAGTTGCTCTCGTGCACTCTTCCTTTCGTCTTTTGAATGGGATTGTGGTGATACTTTCTGACACAAGAGACTATTCCAGTCCTGGGTCTTATGCTAGTTTGCATAAATATTTTCCTTTTTAGAATTTATCCTCTTACTCTTTGTTGCTGCCCTTCATAATTTTTCTGAGTACCTTTTTTCCCCTGTTGGTCTTTAACTTGACAGGAAACAAGTGAAAAAGCACCTGAAATACCTTTTTTTAACCATGCCACCTTGTAGTATTATTTTTTCCCTAATTCTAACCTTAGAACAATCAAATTAACACTGATGTTTTTTTCCTTTTTTTTTTTCTTTTTTCCCCCTCAGGCTTTGTAATGTTTTAATTTTGTGGTTGGAAGAAGAGAGTTTCCAGAAAGGAGATACATACATTCCCTCTTTACCAAAGCAGTATGATGCACATAGACTTGCTAAAGTCATGCAGAATCAACAGGTGAGTTGCTAATAACACTGACAATCTGAAATCTAAAGTCCACCTGCTAAAATGAGTCTTTGAAATCAGTAAGAGAGTTGTCTTACTGGTCTTTAATACACATACAACGTGTGCATGTATGATACCTTTTTCCTAACTGCCTTCCTTTATGTTTGAAAGAGGACTCAGATGTGGATTTCTTGCATATCTGTCAATTCTTGCATCACAATCCTTTTTGTGTACCACTCTGTAATTCTTTTTATGTTCTAAGTTAGTATTAGAGAGTTATTTAAGCTGCACCTTTAAATAACAAAAAACTGGAAGCAAAAACCTGCTTGTGTTGGTAGTGTGTAAAATGTCAGGTTCAAACACAAGTTAGTGAGTGTGTATTATTTTATTCTTCAAGCCTAAGGCTTAGTATAAGCAAAACCCTGCAAGAGGAGATATTTTGGATGGGCCTTTACTTATGCTTGCTTTGTTTTCACTCCTCCAGTGTATATGACTACTAGAAATGTAGCCTGCTTTAGCTTGGCTGCAGTTAATCATGCCATGATGTTTTACACTTGGTCTCTTATATTCCCTTTTTAGGAGCAGACTTTTAATAATCTGTCTTTCCCTTTGTCTCTTATGTGTTAGAAATTATACCATTTGTCAGGTTTCATCTCTAAGTGTGACGAATCCTTTTCAGTAGATATCTATATATGTAATAAAAATAGTTCAGTGTTTTTCTTCAGTTTAGACTTTTTGCCCTTAATGATAAATTTCCTATGACTTAAAACTGCAGGATATATTTTTTATGTACTTACTTGAATTCCCCACCTACTAGGATGGATGGACAGCACATGGTGCTGACCAAAATGGGGATGATAATTTAATTCTTTGTGCTCCAGGATCTGTGGATGGAGTATGTCAATGTGGAACTCATACACCATGAGTTTCAGGAAGCTTTGAACCTTTGGCTGCAGGTTCAACTTGAATCACATCCAAACTGTTCTTCTGTAGGGGAAACAGATTTCACCAACCCTTTGTCAGGTAAGAGATAAAAATACCTTAAGCAAATTGCCCCTTAAAGAATTACAAGGATGTCAAAGCCCTGGTTTCTTTAGGAGCTTGATAATGTCTGCCAATAAAGATACTAATACTGTTTGTTTTCTGTGGGTATGATATTTTCCATGAAGTTGTCATAGTTTTCTCACTAAGATTTTCATGTGAGGGGCTAACACTGATGCTTTTTAGCTTCAAGTTTGCCATGTTACAGAGTAGAGCTAGGGCATCATGGGTGAGCTCCCCAAAAGTTCCTCTGCATAGAATGTGCTCCAGACATTTTCCCAAAATTTAGAGAGAGACAGGTGCAAGCAAAGGTAAACCCAACTGTACCTGAAAACATACCGTCTCTGGGATTTTTTTAAAGTTTAGTTTTAAGTTAAATTAGTTTGTTTTTTGTTTTGTGTTGTTTTTTTCCCCGTGTGTTCCCCTGGAATTTTGGCATAGTGAAAGGGTTGTTCTAGCACAGAAGGGGTAATAGTCATAGCTGGTGATGATTTAGCACATTAAGGATGTGATGAAATTGGATTGGGGCTGATCCAAAGAACAGGAAGGAGTGAGGGAATAGAAGGGAACTGGAATAGTTTCATAGGTGAATTTACACTGTTTGGACAAAGAAACTGAATGGAAATCAGCAGGAGGAAAGGGCTGACCCACAGAAAGGCATTGCTCTGAGAAGGAATTGACACTGACAAGACTAGAGGTGAGGATGAGTTGTAGGGAAAGGAAGATGAATTTTGCTTAGAATTCTGTCTGGGTGCCAATGTCAGATGAGTAAAGTAAATGGAGTGACAGGAAAATTGAAGATAGGAGTGTTTGGGGTAAACAAGGAAACCGCTGGGTCTTTCAATCCTAATCTTTGTGTGATGGAAGAGCTCGTCATGAAAATCAGCTGTGTGAAATAAAGTTTGACAAAAATAAGAAGATTAGTTGAGTGTTTGTTTTTTTTAAATGGGGGAAACTTGAGAAATACTTGTCTGCAGCTAAAAATGCAAAAAAATTTAATATTTTTGTTCAGTTTCTCCTAAACTTTTCTTACTGACCAAACTTTTATGCTTTTTAATTTTTTTTTTTAGCCAAAGTGAGGATCATGAATAATTTGAAGAAGCTTGATACTCCCAAGCCTCCTCTGCCACTGCAGACGATGAAAGCTCCTGTGCCAGTGATTTCCTCTGCCACTCTCGTGAGTCAGAAAGATGCAATCCAGCTCATGCGCAGGGACCTGAACATCTTGCAGCAGCATGCCAAGTGAGTCATGTCTGTGCTCCTTGTGCCTAACCAGTGTGTCCAGCAGTGCCTTAAAATGATCATTGAGTCACAGAATGGTTTGGGTTGGGAGGCATATTAAAGCTCACCTCATCCTACCCCTTGCGGTGAGCAGGGGCACCTTCAGTTATCCCAGGTTGCTCCAAGCGCCATCCATCCTGGCCTTGGACACTCCCAGGATTAGGCAGACACAGCTGCTCTGGGCACCCTGTGCCAGGGCATCCCCACCCTCACAGGGAGCAATTTCTTCCTAAAGATGTCCTTCACATCCTCATTTTGGTATTAGCACAAGACTATCAGCACTTGATTCCTGCTTCTTGACCCGTTTGTTTTCTCTTTCTTCTGGTCTGTCAGGTTATTATTCTACTTCCTCAACTGACATAAGAGTGCGCAAGTCTCATCTCATGACTGAGATAACATCAGAGGGCATCTAACTTTTTTTCTCATTTGGCATATTTCCTGAAATATAAAGCCTTTTTAGGCTAGATTTGTTGACAGTGAGTTTTTTAACCCTAATCTGATTTCTGGTTCTGCTAGCTTTGTGACTGAAAGAGACTTTCTGGTTTTAATATTCCAACTCAGATGATCTAGCTGAATTGTTTTCAATCACAGCTGGTCCATCTATAGCTGTTCTTTCCCAATGTAGTCATTTAATAACAATATTACGAACTGGAACAAAAACTACTAAGCCCACGAGAGCCTGCGTTTGAGCAGTTCCAGTATCAATTTTAGGTGGGTTCTTTTTTTTCACTTTTGACTGAATCATCAGACTCCAAATTTTTTTTTTTTTTTTTTTTTTTTTTTTTTTTTTTTTTTTTTTTTTCAAAACTTTTTTTTTTTCCCCCCCCCTTTTTNTTTTTTTTAAATCTGGTGGAAAATTGCATTTCCTACAGGGATTATTCTGTTTAGTTTCCTTCCAGGCTGTCATTTTGAGTAATTGAACAGAACTCACACATACTTGAATAGTTTTGTTCTTATGAACCTGTTTTTTATTACTTTGAAGTGCTATTACTTTGAAGATTTAGCTCAATTTAATTTAATAACCTTTCATGTTTTCCAGGAAAGTGTCATGAGTCTTTGTACAGCACATTAAATTGAAGTCTCCTCTCTTACAAATTCTTAGCATTGGTGTTTTCAGGAAAGATTTTGCTAATATTATTAATAAATGCCTTTCAGAACTGCAGCTCTCTGGGAGTCTCAGCATGTTGCTCTGAACAGTGAGATCCTGGACACAGTGCCTAAGCTGTATGTCAACAGGGAGGAGCAAATCACGCTCCACCTGGAGTGCCGGGGAACTTCAAACAAAGACTGCCAGGGAGCAGCTCAGCTGACCATCCAGGTTAGAGGCATGGCATCACCTCTCTTTTGGGGCTGTTGAACATAGAGGATGAATATGAAATGGCTGAATTACTCTAAAAGTGGTAACATTTGACCAAATAAATCCACACACATATTAGTGGTCTGAAACACCTCATGTGTAATGCTCAAAAAGAGGAGCAGATCAACAGCTCAAGAGTAAGTTGTTGCATAATTTGTTTTGCTTGTGGAATCCATTCTAAACTGCTTCCCGATGTATGGATGTGGGAATTTGTTTGCTGATAGGAATAGTAGGAATGAAAATGTTTATGGAAATACTTCCATAAGTAAATTAATACTTCCATGCTTAGTAAATTAATTTTTTGATCCCCTCTAAGTTTCAGTCTCTGTGGATTAAACCCCTTAGATAAAAGACATGAATTCTACTAGTGTGTGTGATAATTAATTAGGAGCATGACTAAGGATGTGTGCTTGGTCATGATGTAGTAAATCTGATAAAAGCTCTCAGAGGGAAAGCCATTCTAATTCAGAGTTCTCTGACTGGATTGTACTTCTTTTTAGAAATAGCTGGAGTTTTAGCAAAACTGTGTTAAGTCTGAAATGAATGTGTGTCTTTTTGTTGTTTAGTTTGAAGGCAAGCACAAAAATGAAGCAGTGAGCCAGCAGCTTCATGCTTTGCATAAAGAAGTGAGACAGTTGCAGGCAGAAGCCATGAAGCCACCTTCCCTGGGTGTTGTGGAAGCAGCCGTACACGTGGAGAATTTCATAACGTAGGTTGTTCAAATGCTGCTCTGGGTAGTGGTGTTTGTGTTTCCATTTTGGCATGTTAGAGGTAAAATGTGGAGCCTGTTTGTGTGTTTTTCCTCGTGCTCATCAGCTTGGGCCAACAACAGAGCTGGAATCTTGAGAGCTGTGTGTTTATGACACAGTTATTCTTATTATCAGAGGGTCACTCAGGCTCACCAGTATTGTGTTGTATTGTCAGGGCACGCAGTATTGTGCTGTACTTCTGTTTATTGTTTTCAACTTCTTGTTTTTCTGTGCATTATAATAGCCCTCCTAATCCTGTAAAAGGATACTCAGTGATGACACAAGGATGCTGTGCTAAGCTTTAGGAAGTAGCAAACCTGTACCACAGCTGTCTCAGCCATAGGCTAAATTACATGATTTGGATATGATTCTCTCTGTTATAGTGCAGGACATAAATCTTTAATAGAGCACTATAATTTGAAATAGTTTTTCAATATGTGAAACAAAACGGTGCAGTGGAAGTGGGCTAGATGATACCACTTTTTTTGAGGGGATGGGATTAAAATGGGGTTGTCCAAGGCCCTTTTCCTCACTTACAGACCTTTTACAGTTCATCCCAGAGGTCCACTTCTGCAACTTCATCCTCAATCTTCCAGATTCCTGCTGGGATTCTCTTAGTGTAGCTAGTTTACTATAGAGCCTAATGATTGTACAAGTGAAAAGATTTATGTACTACTTCTACATGTTCATTCTTGATCATTAATTTTATAAATTCTGTGGATGAGCTAGTTCTTGTGATTTACTTATGTGGAATTGCATCTTCTTCACCTGTTTTAATTCAGACTTGGTGAAGACAGAGGTTTGATCCAAATGAAACATTTATTTGACAATACACAAGAAAAGATTAATTCTGTTTTAGTTCTTTTATTGTTGAGCCTTTGATATAAAATGGGATAGCTTTTCTTGCAAAGGTGGATGAGATGCCATCAGAATATGAGGAGTACATGATTAAAGGAAGAAATAATCCATTGGAACTTTGGAGATTTTTCAGTGTTCACTTTTTGACTTTGATTATGGAGACTTTCTAAGGTTTGTAAGTATCCATTTCAGGCAGCAAAATTACACGAGCTAGATCTGTGACCTTTCAGTCTGGATATGAGAAGGAGGGATACTCAGGGAGTATCATAAATACTCATCTCAGGGCTATATATTGGCAAGAAGCCTGTCTTTATTGTTACATTCTCTGTATGTAAATATAATTTGCCTTTTAAACTTAATTTTTTTAGGGCCCTGATAAATATCTACAAGGTGCAGCCTATGCCTGCAATCAAGAAAGTTGGAATTGGTTTGTTTTTCACATTGGTAGAATATGTGTGTGATGAAACTCAACGTAATCCTCCCACGAGACAGTTCTTCACATCCTGCATTGAGATTCTGGGCCAAGTGAGTTTATTTCTTGAATATGAAAATATTTCCTAAATTTTTAAAATTTGATTTTTGATGCTAATTCTTATTCCAATTTCACTGCTGTTAATGGGAAGGGCAGTCCTAAACACAGTCAGAAGGCTTAAAGTTAATTTCTAAGCTTCTATCCCATTTTGTTTTCAACTAATTGTGTAATATGCACAGTCTTTAGGAGAGGTGAAGCTTGCATTTAGGCAAAATAAAAACTGTTGCTCTGAGGTGCCTCGGCTTAAATTTTCATTGTGTTAGTTGAATGCTGGAATTTTGGGCAGGTGACTAAGGTTTGGATACTTTCAGTTCATAAGAATGTTTTTCAGCATAGACTTTGCTGTTACTTGTCAGTTTCTGGTTGATGAATGTCTTGTCAACCTCTGTATTTAGACACTTTCTACAGCCTTGCAGTGTTCTCTGTGTAGTGAGTTATATCAGAAGTTTGCTGGTAGAAAAGAAAAATGCTTGGTGGTAGTGGTAATGTTTGCTGTGTTTGTACTCTGAGAAAAATCATTAGCCTCTGCTTTGGGTCCAGATACATACTTTTAACTTAGACATGGCTTAATTCCATATGCAGCTGTCCTTGAGCACCTTTAACAGCTGAAATGCTGAGAAGTTCTTCACAGCTCTAGTTCTGTTAAGTTTTTCCTGATATCAAGCAGGGCTGGTGAAGTCAGGATTCATTTTCTTACACTATTCCATCAGAAAAAAAATGGTATTTCTAGGTATTTTTAGACAACATGTGTTATCACAAATGCTGGTCTAAACTGACCTAGGAAGACATGTTTGTTTTGTGTTATATCTTATATCAACTAACAGCATTTAGTTGTTGTCAATCGTATAATCTCAGTCTTTTGTTTTTGAGAAAAACTTCTCTTTTTATAAAAGGACCAAAACTAGGAGTGTCTAACAACAAGCTTAAGAGGTGTATTTTCCAGTTGACTCATATTTTGCTATTATTTTTTCTACTATTCCCACTTGTCTCAGGTGTTTGTCAGTGGGACCAAATCAGAGTGCAAGCGTCTGCTCCAGACGATCCTGCAGAATCGGAGGCTCTGTACTCTCCTTTCTCCTTACTTCACTCCTGTTGCCTCTCCAAGTGAATTTGTGACTTTATATGAAAAAGTCGTGGCCTTTCTGAGTGAGGATAACAGTGATGTTGTCTTCATGCTGCTGACAAAGGTAAAGTCTAGTCTGTGGATCTTTGCCTGAAGACTGTGTCCTTAAGCTAAAGAGGACAGAGGTGGAAATTGGGTACTTTAAAATGGCATTGTTCTGTAGAGTTTACCAAATGGTAAGTGTTTCATATAAGCTCAAGAGGGGATGGAGTCAAAAGCAAATAGCTTAAAGTAGCCTTTTCTAGCACAGATAGTATCAGTATGTGCTTCCCAGGGCTTACTGCTGAAATTGAAACCATCTCTTGATGAATGCTTCTGCCTGGTATCTCTACGAAGACATTCATCACAATAGCCAGTGAATGCCAAGTATCTAACAATCAAAACAAAATTTGAGACAGTGTCTATGTTTTCCAACTCTGTTTGGCACCCATGTCCCTCCTGTCTGTCTTGAAACAGAGTAAAGTAATAGCAAATGATATGCACATCTCCTGTTACTCACGCTACTGTCAGGGTAGAAATTAGTGTAACATTTGGCCTTTGATATTGCTCTGATTCTCCTCTTCAGTTACAGGGAGACAGCTGGGAGCAGCAGGCAGTCTGTCCTGGGCAGGACTCTGAGCTTTCCACAGTGGCAGTGGTCAGTATTGTCACCGCTGACTAAGGTCCGAGCAGGTGCTCAAAGCTTTGCTCCTCCACCTGAAAATGTATGGACTGTGGGCATCAGTCCACTTAAATTCTTGTGTGGAAACTCAGATACATCTTTATGAATCTCTGCCACTTAGGCAGAGCCACTCTGTCAGAGGCTGTTTTGTAGATCTAGAGACTTCTGCAGTATGCTGAATCATAACCTTTGAAGAGTGAGGTTTGGAGTTAGGGCTAACAAGAAGCAAATTCATGAGATTTTTCTTAAGTACATAAAAATATAATGATGTAATTTCCCAGGTGACTTCTCCCTCCTCCTAAAGGTGTTGTTTCTGTTGACTCTCTTTCTTACAAATGCGCTCTGTGCTCTGTTGTAGTTTGACCTCCCACAGTGGTTGAGCATGGCCAAGCCACCTCTCTCAGAGCGCACCCAACTCCTGGAGTCCGTTCACTTGGCTCTCAATGCATGTGGCCTGGAACCTGAAGAAGATATTTTGATGCCGTTTAATATCTTCTGCAAGCATTGGACTAACATTCTCCAGTATCAGTTCCCTGACCACTACAGCGATTTCTTAAGGTTGTTTGTGCAAAGTGAGTATCTGAGGTGATGCATCCTAAGCCCTTGTGCAGAACCCTTCTGGCTTAGAAATAAGAACTCTGTATGGTAGAGTTAAATTGCAGAATGATTTACACTTCCTTACGTTTCTACCTAGGGCATTTTTATATGCCTTGCTATGTGATGGGTTTTTGTTAGACATACTGTAGCTCTTCTGTGAGTCAAGGCACACACATCAGTGACAACAGACTTTTCAGCCCATGTAACACGAGAAGGATGGAGGAGAGTCTTCTGTTAATGGAAGTGCCTATTAATGATGGTTATACCATGATCTGTAATGCAGAACCCTTCTTTTTTATTACCCTTCAATATCAGGCAGAGAGCTGGAACAATGAAGACATGTAGCTGACACTGAAATCTGCTGAAAATGTCCTGGTTGACATTTGATGCCACCCATATTCCGATGTACCCCTCAAATGGGATCAAAAGTACTTCACTCTGTCAAACCATACCTGCTGAGGCAGCAGCTGTCTTTTTATGTGTATTTGCAGCAAGTGATGTACAAAATGCCTGGGAAGATATCTAAGAAGAGAAACATATAGATTCCAAAGGGAAATGTTGATTAACGTTTGCACACTAGAGATAATCTCTCATCCTTAAACTTGGGGCTTTCAAACTTCCTAATTTTTCATGTAGCAGGGAGCTCTAATTTCAGCCTTTTTTGACTTGCTTGGAGAACGAGACTAACGTCTTTCTGGTTTTCACAAATGCATTCCCTTCTTTCTCCTAAGGCTCATCAGAGCAGCTTCTAAGTCCTGACTGTTGGAAGGCATGTCTTCAAGCTTTGGGGTGTGATTCAGGAGTGACTGAGCAGGGCAGTTTCAAGAAAAGTGATTCTGCTGAAGGTCCTGTGGTGAGGGATCCTGCAAAAACTCTCCTCTCTACAGAACAGGTGAGTGCCTCTTGGGTTGATTTATGCTTTTCAGGTGAAACAGATGCCCTCCAGTGACAGATAACACTGCTGTGCAGCCTTTCTGCAGCTGATAAATAGCTTCCTTCTTTTTACAGGTCAGAGAGACAATAGAATGGCTTTCTACATCCTTCTGCAAACTCCGACTGGCCTCGGTGGACTTTAGGACTTTTGGCTTGTTTTCAAAATGGACTCCTTATGTGGCTGAAGTGAACAAATTCCTGGAATATCTCATTAAACGACTGGTTGACGCTGAAGTTGCTAATTTAGCCCAAGAGCCTGTTGGCAGTAGCAGAATTTTAGCAGGTAATGTGTGTCAAAAACAAATCACTTATTAAAAACAGACACATGATTTCTCTAATTCCCTCTGTTAAGGGCCATTTAAATGTACAGTAAAATCATCTTACTTTGCATTTGTGCAATAATGATAATTCTAAAATACAGATGGGAGATGTTGCTGCTACTTCATGGCCATGTAGGACTTCGTGCTTTATAATGTGAGAGGAAGTTTTTTTTGTATTTGAGCTTGTTTGAATATTATTTTATGAGACAATTGTACTTTCTTCAAGAAAAATAGTCTTGCACTAAGTGGAAGCTTGGAATGAGACACTATTGAATTTCATCATCCATGATTTAGAACTGGATAAAGTTGGTTTTTATTTTAGTTTTTAATTAATTTTAATTTAAATTTTAATTAACACATTTTAATATGTGCAGATTTAAAATGTGAATCATCATTGCCCCCACAATCTCTGGTGTATTATTGAAGTTATACTAATAAAACATCTTAACAATGCAAAATGCTGTGATGGTTGTTAAAACAGCCCTATTGTTAACTAGAGTTATTATTAAGTATATTGTATTTTAAATTTTTATTTGAGCAGAAAGGACTGATTGAATGGTTGGACTCAATGATCTTGAGAGATCTTTTCTAGTCTTAATTGTTCTATAATTCTATGAATGTTAGAATGAGAAAAGGATATTTTATGCAAATTTAGAAAAGTATAATATGTTCACTGTTTTTGATTTGAAGGAAAAAAGAAACTTTATTTTGTTTCCTTTTAGCATTGCAGTCCTTGTATTCAGTCATTGCTGGACTCTTTAAACCATGGATACTGGTCTTGGAGAAAGAAGATGCAAGGTATATATTGCATTTTAAAATTAAATGAATTTTTGATGAAGTAGGGACTTCAGTCCTGTAAGAATGGGTTTCATTATTACCTGGTTTTTAATAATCTGTGAGTGTCTTGCCTTCCATTTAAATAGCTCTCACTTTGTCATTTCTTTAATAATTACAGAACTCTAATTCATGACCTACATCAAATTTTCCAAGGTTTGGATAGAATTATTATTTTAGATATGAGAAAGATCTTGTAATAATATGAGCAGAGCTTGATTAGTTGAAGGATTTCACTCTGTTTTAAAAACACTGAAACTTGAATTTTTATTTCCTTTTTTTAGCTTCCATAATATCTGTAATACCTGTTTAAAGGAAAACAAAAAAGCCAAACAAATACAACCCCAAATGCCAGTGGTATATAACTCTAGGCTAAATGAATGTTGTGATGATCTATTGCCTTGTGCACCTCTGTCTTGACATGAAAAGTTAGTTATGCTACTATACATTCAAATTTGGCATTCTTTAAAAATTAAAAGCTTTTGGAGTTGTAAGTGCACCTTCAGCACTGAAGTTAGAAGGTTGTCTGTGGTTGCTGAATAATGTCATTGAGAAACTCTGTTGTTTCAATTCCATTATGAAATACCAAACAAGTAATTTCTGCTTACTGAGTGGATCTTCAGTGGGTAGTGAACTATACAGCTCCTCAAAGGAGGAAGAGGAGAGTCCCAAAAAACTAAAACTGGGAGGACTGCTGATACCTTCACTTCACTACTTTAGAATATTTAAATTGCAAATGTTTATGCTCAGGTAACTGAACACTGAAATTTGTGTTGTGCTTCTTTTCAGTAGCCAGCCCTGCTACCCTTGGTTGGAGAGTGACACTCCCATAGCCTCCACTATGGTCTGTTTGTTTGCAGATTGCATCAAGCTTTTGCATGACAGCTTCAAAGGTGAGTGTGAAATCCTAAGCCTCCCCACTTGTTGATTTGGAGAAAAAAAACCACAAAAGTTTAGTGTGCATTTTTTTTCTTTTGAGTGTATTTCAGTGTAGCTTACAAGTTTTTCATTTTCAAAAACAAACTTTCTTCTGAAATCAAGTTTTATCTGATTTTTTTTCTGTTGTTAATTCAGCTATTTTCTTTGATTCTAGAAAAGCTGTTGCCAAGCCACCATGGGGCTCTCTGGTTACACCTAATGCATTACTGTGAGTGTTGCACAGCCCCTAAAATGCCAGAGTTTATTCTCTATGCTTTCCACACTGAGTTCAGAAAGCTTCCATGGAAGGAAATGCATCCAGACCAGATGCTTATGGAAGAGTTCTTTAAAGTGAGTTTGTGGCATCTGTTGAATTAAGTTCATAGTCATTGCTGCCCTTGAAAATAGCTGGAGAGCAGGAGACTGTTCTTTTAGCAAGTAGGCTTTTGAAGTTTGTTTTTAGCATTCATAGCTACTCAGTTTGTGATGGATTTTTGTGAAGGAGTGCTTTGGAGTCTTGGACAAAATTGTGGGGAGTTATACCGCTTCCTCTTTGATCTGCTAGAATGTCTCATTTATTGCATATGTATTTAATGTTTTTAGTTAGATTTAATCTATTTTGCTATTGCCATGTTGTTCTCACATCCAAGTCATCTGAGACAAGGTAAAGCTGCCAGAGAGGTAACAAAATGATGGAGAAAAGACATCTGTCTACTCCTCTGCTGACCTAAGATGCTCCTGTAGATTTACAGTTAGCTAAGGAACTGAAAAGTGTAAAAGTACTTATATCTTATATTGTTCTATGCATCTGTCTTTTCCCCTTTCTCCTTCCCAGATTGAAAGAGGCAGCCCCAAGAGCTGTTTCTTGTTCTTGGGTTATGTTTTATGTGAAGTAAACTGGGTCAGTGTCCTCTCTGATGCCTGGAATCCCAACCCTCACCCTCAGACTCACAGCATGATTGTCTGTTTGCTGTATATGATGGTCCTGTTGGCAAAGGAGGAACAGCTTATAGGCGAAGAGGTAATTTTTGTGACGGTTCATACCCATCTTTTAAAAGAAGAATAATCTGTTACTAGAAAGGACATGAGATGTGACTAAATCCAATTCATTGCTTCTGGAGAACTCGTCAGAGGCTCTTGATCATCTTCAAGAAGTCCCATTTCACATCTGTCAGCTTTCTTCCACTTGCATATCTTCTGCTCCGTTTCCTCTGAGGCATTACAAGATGCTGCACTAAGGTGTCACCAGCAGCCTTTGACCATCATTGTGTTTCAGTTTAGGAAAATTACCAGAGTTCACGTACTTTGACCTGAATGTGCTTGCTTACCAGAAGCTTCTCAAGCTTCAGAAGATAGCTGTTTGCACATGGTGTGAGTCAGCCTCAGGAATTCCCTCTTTCCCTCCAGCAGTGTGTTAAACTGACACATTGTCAGGAGATTTTTGCCTCCCAGAGCACTCCTGTGACACCTTGATCTAGATCTCAAACTTTCTCAGCCTTGTGTTCCAGGGCACAAGCAACCTGAGAAGTACTTGTTGTACCAGTGTCACATTCCTGTAGAAGTAGTGTCATTTGGTTTAGTTCTGGATTGTCACCACAATTGAAGTATTTGTCCATTCTAAAACCTGTAGAAATATAGAATAGGATACAGAATATCCTGAGTTGGAAGTAATCATTGAGTCCAACTCTTGGCCCTGCATAGATACCCCAGCAATCTCACGCTGTGCTTCCCTTGGAGCAGTGTCCAAACTCTGCTGGAGCTCTGGCAGCCTCAGGGCTGTGGCCATTCCGTGGGGAGCCTGGGCAGTGCCCAGCACCCTCTGGGGGAAGAGTGTTTTCTGATACCCAGTCTAAACTTCTGACATAGCTCCATGCCAGTTGGTGTTTCTCTGTGTTCAGGGGGCTCTTTTTCACTGCAAATGTTTAAGAATAGATGGGAGCTGCCCATAGAGAGACTTTTACATCTGCTGACTTGCACTACCTGTGTGAGCTGGGGGGCTGCTATGCTCTTCAGAGTGGTATTTATGAGAATAAGCCCATAAGGAGTCTCCCAGGTTGGTGGATGATTCACTAAATGGAAAATTGAGGGAGGCAGTTTCTCCTGTGAACTTACATTATTGTATTTTTAGAAATAATATTTTAATACCTTTTTTAAACCTGTACTGAAGTGACTTTAACTTGAAGGGTCTCCATATCTTTCTAGCTGTCTTTACATGTTTACATGTCAAATTTTAACATTTTTCACAGACTTTTGTACTTGGTTAGAGCTGCTGCAACAGTCTGAATACAGTTCTGCAAATGCTAGAGATGAAATACATGTGTTAGCTTGCTGCTTGAATAAGGAATTGCTTTTCAGACACACTCCCTGAGGTCATCTAATTCTGTAGTTTTTCAGCTCCATCTCATTCAAATTCTGAAGCCAGAGCTTCCTTCCAATATTGAGTAGTGAGTATGAATTGAAAACTGCAAAGAAGGTGTAGCTTAAACTGATGTCTTTAAATCTTCAGGAATCTCCACTCATAAATCTTCTTGGACAGACCAGCTCCCTTCCTTGGCAGCTTGTGGGCATTTCATCTTATGAAAGCATCATCAGCTACTGCAACAGTCACTACCCTCCCTCTGTTATCCTTGCTAAGGATGCTGGAGCTGAGCTGATCGTGAAGCTCCTGAAAATCTCAGCAGGCTTCGGGGCATCTTCAGATAGTCACATCCACCTTGTGAGTAGAACTAGTTTTGAAGCATTTCTGTCCTGTTCTTGGCTTTTGTGAAGTTCTGCTTGTGTATATTATGGAATATGGAAAGAGTTCTAGGTGTGATTTTTTTTTTCCTAATTGGTTTTAATTTTGTTTGATAGGATGCAACACTGAAGTGCCGAGCATACATTCGCCAGGTGGTTCAGTTCCTCAGCACTTTAGAACAAAGTGGAAAGATAACCCTTGCAGTTTTGGAACAAGAAATGGCCAAATTGCTAGATGATGTAGTCATCTTTAATCCCCCAGGTTTGTGTTGAGGAAATGGCAAATTACTTTAAAGCTGTCAAAATCCTTTATTCTGCTGAGTGGATTGATGAACATCTGTGACGATTTAATTATTTGTATTACTGTAATGTCTCCCTTATGGGCAGCGGGGCGTGGTCTTTGGTGATATATATATAGGTGGTATATTAGCAGAAAGCAAAAATATGAATCTTGCCCTACAGAGCTGTCAAGAGTGACAGAACCAACATTAAAAACAGGGGTTACATTTGTGAGTAAAACTGGCTCATGATATATGGAAGCTTAAGCGATTAATTTCTTTGTTATCTGGTGTTTTTTTTCTAATTTTTATTTTACTTGTCATTTACCTCTTTTTAAAAGGGAAGAATGGCAAAAATCCATTCTCCTGGTCTTGAGGGATTAGGAGTAATGAGTACAAACTGAAAGGGGGGAAGATTATGTTAGGTATTGGGAGGAAATTCTTATCGTGAGGATGGTGAGACACAGGCACAGGTTCCCTAGGGAAGCCAGGGATGCTTCAGCCCTGGCAGTGCTCCAGGCCACAATGATAAGGCCTTGAGCAACTTGATCTAGTGGAAGTGTCCCTGCCTATGGCAGGAGGGTTTGAACCTAGATGATATTTAAGGTCCCTTCCAACCCTTGATATTCCATGATTCTGTGACTCAGAAATGGTTCTAAATTGTAAAACCGGGAAAACTTGACAGTGTTGAGTAGGTATACCGGAGTACCCTAGTGGTATAATGTGTCCAGACACCCAGGATTGTGTGTTGAGATTATCTAGATCTCATTTTTAGTATTACTACCATCTTGAGGTTCCTCTGTCAAACTGAGTTCAGCTGAAATCCATGTCTCACTGTACTCCACAGACATGATTCTGAGGAGTCATGTCTCTTCCTGCCTGTGGGTGTGTAATGAGGAAGTGTCCACAGAAAGTGTCCGGTGGTGAAGCTGAATCTGAGTTCCAGTGTCTCTTCACTGAAAGGATTCTCTGGTTTCTGCCTTGCAGACATGGATCTGCAGACGCGTCACCTGGCCCTCAGCAGCCTGTTCATGGAGACGCTGATGATGCTGAACAACTCCAGCATCACCACGGCCGAGTCTCTGCGGGGCAGCCTGCGCAGGTGGATCGACAGCAGAGTGCAGGGGCTGCTGGCCATGCCCCTCCTCACGGCTGCGTGCCACAGCCTGGCCTCTGTGCGCCACATGGCAGAGACCACGGAGGCCTGCATCACTTCCTACTTCAGTGACGGTAGGAGCCTGTCGGTGTCTCACAGCCTCTGGTCAGCCTGGGATGCCACTGAGCGCAAATTGTCTGGAATTATGGACTGGTTTGGGTTCGAAGCGTCATTAAAGATTCCACCATTCCAGCCCTGGTGCCATGGGGAAGTAACTTCACACTGTCACAAGGGTAGATGGGGTACGAGAGAGAAATTCTTCCCTGTGAGGCTGGTGAGGCCCTGGCACAGGTTGCCCAGAGAAGAGATGGCTTCCCCATCCCTGGAAATGTCCAAGGCCAAATTGGATGGGGCTCGGAGCAACCTTGGATAGTGTCCCTGCCCATGGCAGAGGAGGGTATAGGATGGTCTTTTATGTCCCTTCCAACCCAAACCATTCTGGGATTCTGTGATTGTGGTTTGGGTCTTACAGTTGCTCTAATTGTGTGTTTTCTTAATATCCATACTAGTCTCTGTGAAAACTGATTTGCTTTGTGTTGCCATATTTCCAGCTAAAGTGGAGGGCTTTATAAAAAAAATCACCCCAAGAGAACCGAAGACATTTTTCCCCTTTAGTGTTCTGTAGGCTAATTTAAGAAGAAAATACTCTGGTTTGGTAAAACTCTGAAAGTATGGTGTGCATGATTTTTTTTTTTTTCTTTTCTTTGTTTTTCTGTTTACGTAATCCTTGTTGAACTACATTTTTATTTCTTTGACTGTGTGGAAGATTTCAGTACACCTGAGGGAAATACTTCTAATTCCATTGCTAAAATGTTCAAATTTTAGTCCTGGCTGAATGCTGGGAAAATAATCTTACCTTGACCTCAAGGAACTGCCCTGTGATATTGGAATTTTTCTGTTCTCCATCAGAGTTGCATGACATGCTGATTACCTGAAAAACAGCTAAACCAGCCCAGATTCTCTTAACTAGTAGTCCTGGTTTTTAGGTTTTACCAAGTGCTGCTTTCTCACATGCTTTTTGTTCTTTGCTTCTGCTTTCTTCAAAGCTTCCCCTCACCACCAGGAGTTAGGCTGGGGCCCTATACTTGCTTCCCTCCAAGTTCCTGAACTGACCATGGAAGAATTCCTGCAGGAGTGCCTGTCTTTAGGAAGTTACTTGACCCTCTATGTCTACCTACTGCAATGCCTGAACACTGACCAAACCCTTGCCAATGAAATGAAAATCCTGCTGACCATCAGCAAATGGCTGGAGCAAGTGTACCCTAGGTATGAAACTTGAAGCTTCTGAATGTGGCTGGACTTTTGGATTATTGTTATTATTTAGATTAAAGTTTATTTAGAGTTGTATAGCTGGTATAATTAGGTATTAACCTGGTTAATTAAGTTAATTTCAACAGAGTGCTGGATGAGATGGCCTGTCCTTCTCTATCTACTACTACAGGGTCTGTCCATCTGCAGTGCCAGCAGAAAGTAGTTGTGGTGGTTAAATGGAAGAAGGAATTTAATCTGCTAGAAAATTAGTGAGTTTCAGTCATTTTTCAGTCAGATGAGCTTGGTTTCAATGACAGCCTGGATTTGTGCTCTGTTAAAATGACTCAAAGCAAACCCTGAATCACTCTAGGTTCCACTTCCCAGCGTGTCCTCAAGGTGGGATGAGTTACATGCTGAATGTTCGGTCTGGCACTCTGAGAGATCTGTGCTGAAAGCTGCTGGATGGGGACTATGCAGCAGCTCTGAGCCAAACCTGGAGCAAGCCAGTGGATCTGATGGGATGCCCAGCATTAGTGACCTGGAAAACATCATAGTTAACTGGGTTCTGCAGAGAAGGGATATATAGCTTTGGGGTCAAAATAAAAACATTTAATGTATGTAACAACTGTAGTTACAGTTGCTGCTGAAATTGCCAGGATTTAGCAAATCTGATTATTATTTTTCCATATTAATGTTGATAATGTTCATATTTTCTGTAAAAGAACAATTTGGAAAAATGTCCCCACTGTTTCTTGAAATTCAAAAAGTCCTTTCACTGTGGTAGGTACTGTAGTAATTTCATTGCCAAGGATGAAGGAGACAGAAAAGCCACCATATAAGGCAGATTAAACCTTGCTGTAAACATCAGATCTGAGATGGCCTGCGATGGGAAATGACTGGGAGTAGTAATGTGAGGATACTCTGGTGCAGGAAACTTGTGCTGGTGCTTTATGTGGAAAATCTGAGCTTGTTAACCTAAACTGCCAACTGTTTGGAAAAAGATTAAAAATAGCATAGGAGGAACTTCACTTTGGGCTTTACTCAACAAAAAGCTTCAATGTTGCCTTTCTTCAAGGATCATATTAAATATCTAAATTGTTGTGGTAACAACATCCAGTGCTTCCTACAATGTTTTATTGGTAAGTAAAGAAATGAAAAATGGAGTAGAGATACAGCTTCATTCCTTTTGTGCCAAGTCTTAGGCAAGTTTAAATCCACTTACAACTGCAGTGTCATTTATTTCCAGTTGTAAAGCTTAAAAGGAAGCACTGTTCTTTGTCCTGGTACAGGCTCATAAAACCTGCTAGCTGGTAGATCAAATCCATAGCAGCAGCAGTCATGCAGTATAGCTGGTGGGGTAGTATAGTTATGCTATCCTCATGTGATAAAATTAGCTGTTAATAATTAACAAGCTGAATTCTTCATGGACCTAATGGGGAGGGAAATAAACTTTTTAGCCTGTGTATCTGACTCTTTAATTTTTTTTTCTCTTACATTTTTCTTTAATTTTTACCTAAAGCTCAGCAAAGGAAGAGGCAAAGCTGTTTCTCTGGTGGCATAAGGCCATGCAGTTATCCTTGGTGCAGCTGGAGCAAGATGACCCCATTGTGATTGAATCTGTCATCCGGACCCTGCTGTCCATCCAGGGCCGGCAGAGCCAGCTGGCTGAAGAGAGACTCACTTCTGGAATACTTGGTGCTATTGGGTTAGGCAGGAGGTCTCCTTTGTCAGCCAGGTGAGGGCTGAAGTTGTGGTCAATTAATTGGTTTGAGTCATGGCATTAAAGAAACTGCAGCCTGGGTCCAGAAGGCCTAGTCTGGGTCCAGTGCAGTGTTAAAAGATGATCAGAATCCACATTGCCTCCAGATCTATAATGTTCTTTGGACCTGTCACAGAAATAGCACAGTGAGTGTGTTAATCAGGTTAAGAAGAAAGTATGAACCTCTGCCAAGGATGTGGTGAAAAAAGAAAGAAAATGCAGTTCTAAATCTTAGTGTCCACCTCAAGCATAGTTTGTAGGCAGACTGTTTGTTAGAGGATGGTACTTCCATCTGGTCTACAGAAAACTATTTCAGTTGACTTCCCAAGATTTTGTATAAAAACAGACACATTGCAATTACTGTCCTAACGTTCAGGTATTGGAAATGTTAAGAGGTGCACAAAGGAGTATGTGCTTGCTTGTGATTCTCTGCCTTCTAAACAGAGACACCAAGTTTGATTGTTAGGTGTCCAAATCAAGTTCACTCTGGAAAGAATACTGAGAAAAAAACTCCATAAATGTTTGAGGAACAACAATTCAACCCTGCACCTAACTATAGCTTCGTGTTTATAAAGACCTTCTGGGATGCAGTGCTGTTCAAATTGCCCTGAAATCTTGGTGTAATTCAACTCATCCCTTGATTTGGGTGATAGGAATATTTTACATTCTGTCACCTGAAAACTATTTCAGATGTGAGGTGAGGAGTATTTCAGCTAGGCTTGAAACAGGTGCAATATTTCCTATAAAGGTATTTATATTATCTTTTAGTATATGTTGTGTCCTGTGGTGTGTATACCTAGAGAAGCCGGGATCCTCTTCCACCAGTGGAAGTGTTCAAGACCAGTTGGATGGAGCTTGAAGCAGCCTGGTCTTGTGGAAGTTGTCCCTGCCCATGGAAGGGGGTGGAACAACATGAACTTTAAGGTCTCTTCCAACCAAAACCATTCTGGGATTCTATGATATTGAAGTGGTTTCTAATGCATTGGAATAGTTCCTCTCAAGCCTTTACTTTGTTTCTCATGCAAGAGATAGCTAGTGTATAGATGCTACAATTTATCTGTTGTTGAGACTTACCAATCTGGTGTCACCCTGTCCCTCTGTGCTCTCCCGGTGCAGGTTCCGGGTGGTTGCCCGCAGTTTGTCCGCCTTCCTCCTGGTGCAGATCCCTGCAGAGAGCCAGGTGCGCCTCAAGGCTGGCTCGGAGCCCAGGCTGTCTCAGAAGGCCCAGCAGGTGAGCTGCGCCTGTCTCTGGCTGCTTGACGTGCCCTCTCTGCGTGCTTGTTTAGCTTTTGGAGTGAACTTTGTAAGAGTTTCTGCAAGGATTTCTTCAGGGTAAATCCTGCTTTGTTGCTAAACTTTGGCAGCAAGACTGTGATTGACTCTGTCCTAAATTGACCTGGGTAAAACTTTATACAGTGTTTTGCATTAATATGAAGGCACCATTTTTGAATCTTACACATTTAAAAGGGGCAGATGAACTTATGTCTGTAAAGCACAACTTCAGAGAGTTTGGAATGTAGCAGGTAGAAGAAATTTAAAACAAACAGGAAAAATAGTGCTACTGTGGTTTGCACTGCTTTTCAGTGATAAAGCACAGCTACATTCAGACTGATACTTGTTTATGTGAGGTCAGAGCTTAAAAGCCCTGTGACAAATAAACATTCCCCCTTTAGCAGATGCACTGACCATGATGTTCTTTCAGTAAGCACTTGAGAAGAGGAAGGAGTTGGTTAGACACCAAAGCAAAGTAGCTTGGTTCAGCTTGTTTCTCTAAGAAAAGAACAAAACTTGTTCAGAAATATTTTCTACATTTGTGCTTGCTAGTCCTGCCAACACAGACTTCTCTAAGTACAGTTTTAAACTTGACAGTTAATATCTAACTTTAACACTATTAATAGGAGCAAAACAATACTTTTATGAAAGTCAGTATATTCCTAAGAACAACCTAAATTGACGATTTAAGTGTGCTGCAGCTTGTAGTTTGACATAATTTCTGTGAAATTATGTTTTGAGTTCATGAACAGATATTTGATAATATTTGGGTTATGGAATCCTAGGAAGTATTTATATAACAGTTTTTGTGTTGATCTTGGGAAGAGAACAGCTTGAAAAATACAAGTTCACTTGAAACACTGTTATGGTAGTTCGCAACTGTTTTGTTCTGAGTACTTTGGGTTCTGTAGTAGGTAGGGATCCTTTAGGGGAATTGTGACGATGGTGTAGTGTTACGGACCAAAATACACAAAACTAACAGAATTTTCCCTTTTCCCTGTAGGCACTGAGTGCTCTCGAAGCCATGTCATCCAACAAACAATACATGGATTACCAAGAGCAGCTCTCCCAGGCCTCTCTGTTCATCAAGCACCCTGAACACTGCCTTCAAGATGGCAATAACCTCCTGTCCCTCCTGGTGAACACACTGTACCCAGAAGTGCATTTTTTGGACAGCATTCGGTAGTGGCGCCGGGTGGGCGCACAGGGCCAGTGGTGGCTCTGGTTTACAAACAGTGTCCTTATTGCACAAATGATTTTTACCTTATGAGTTTCACTTAATTTAAGTCACACCTGTGAATAAGAAATACATGCCATCAGGTTTTCTCCACTTCAAGGTTTTCTTGCTTTCCTTTTGATTTTTAGGCCTGTGCAATCACTTAATGGTTTGTGTTTTGGTTTTATTTTGTTGGTTTTTTGTGGGCTTTTTTTTTTAACTGAAAGCACTTGAATATCTTCTGTATGTGGTGCCCTTTGGAGAGAAGGGTGCCTGGGGATAGGTGTACAAATCACTAGTCAGCACAGCTCATCCTGTAGTATCTGAAGTTTTTGCTTGGTGCCTTTTTTTATTTTCCAGTGTGTCATCACTCAGGCCAGTTCAAAAGTGAGTGGAGGATTGTGTGTAAAAGAGGTTTGACTTTCTTAACCAGGATACCTTTGAGTCTTACCTGATGGGTGTATGTCTAGCGATTTTTGTGAAATCCCTGTATTTGAAAGGATGTTATTTTAAATCTTGACTTTTTTGCTATCTCACAGAAATCTGTAGTTTAGAGGCATGCCTACAATCTTTACCCACTTCTGTAAATACCAACAAAAATGAGTACTAAGAACATTGCTTTTTCCTGTTTTCCAAATATTAGTGTGTCTTCATCTATATTGCTTGATTAAATGCAAGTAACTTCTAGCCAAGTTCAAGGGGATTTAAATCCAGAGACATATTTTCTGGATCTCCGGTGTCTGAGAGGGGAACAGTCAGCTACGATCATGTTAAATAGGATTCTCTAATTTGTAAGTCTGGTTGTTTAGGAAATGTTTAACAACCACCATGTAAGCTTATTTTCTTCTGTCTGGCTGGACATGACATGACAGGATTTTAGATTACACTGTGAAGAGGTATTTTTGTTGTATTAAATTTGGTGATCACTTGTTAAAATTGTGTTGCCAAAGCATGAACCATGAGCCTGTAAATCTTTTGTTTCAGCTGAGTGATCATTGCTTTTGTTGCCTTGTCTGATCACAGGATGCACTTTTGTTTAGAAAAAACAGAAGGCAAATTTTCCCTGGTGCTTGTTAGACATCCCTTTAATCACTGATCTGCTTGAGCTGGCCCAAGGTCCTGCAGTCCCAGTCCCTACAGCTCTGTGAAGGAACTGATCACTTTTTCTCTTCCTCCATTAATTGTGCCTTTGTGTTTTTGACATGGTTGCACGTTAAAACATGAGTTGTGGTCAATAGGGGATAGAAATGTGCTACCTACTGTCTGGTCAATTGTGCTTTGAGCTATTGCTCTTAAACCATGGTTCTGGTGCTAGAGGACAGATCACCTTTTCCTTCTTGGCAGATTCTGCTAATTATGCCAGCGGGGTCATTAGATCACCGTCATTTTAATGTGGTCTTAGAGTTCTTTGCTCTATCTGCGAGCCTATAAATAAATATATATATGTACATCCCTCTGTATAGTAACCAGATACCAATGCAGCATAGTTTTTAACAGACTCTTTTGGAAAATTCATGTCTGGAGGAATACATTCTGCTGCTTTCCCCCCCAAAGACTTAAAAGCACTGGGTTTATTAGGTTCAGCGTTACTGATCAATTGCGTATAAATGTGAAGAAGTCAGAAATATGTGTTTGACATGCACTTTCAAAATGAGGAGTTGTTTCAGCTGTTGAGTTTTTAAAAATGTTGTATTTATAACATGCTCTTTCTGCAAAGACCATGCAAAATAAAATTGGAAAATCAAGTGGTTGGTGACAGACATTGTGATATTTTCAGCTTGGTAGAAGGATCCACATCAGATTACACATACTTGCTGTATGTGTCACCTACAGACCAGTCTTCTGGCTTTGGCTTCGTGATCAGCATGGCAGTGGCTGAAGTCTGAACATGTATTGCAGTTCTCTGTGCACATGTGAATTCCAGAGCTTGGGGCTGTATTTTCCAAGTGCTGCTCAACAGATTGGCTTTATTCCTTCTAGTTTTACTGGAAGGACTTTGGCATTCCTTGTGTCTCCCAGATGAGTTCAATACCAAAAATGTCCTGGTGGGTGCCCTGCTGTGTTTTATCCCTCCAGTTCATACTGGTTTGAGTGGGTGTTTGAGTGTCCCATGAGGGACCAGGGGAAATGAGTTGGTTTTGGGACATGGTGTGATGCTTCTATTTGGACTCAAACTACTTAAGTTAAAGAAGTAATTTTTGAGAGAAAAAATTCAGAAATCCAAGCCTCAATCCCATGCACAGGTAGAAGTGAGTTTTCATTACTCTTGTGTCTGTAAATCATAAAGGGCTCAGAAATCCAATTCAGTTTGTCCAGATGATATCTCTGAGGTCTCTTTCCTCTGTAACACTTGTGAAAACTCAGCTTATAACAGGTTTGTGACTACACAGTCTGCTGTAACTCCCCTTTTCTCTTTGCATCTCTTCTTATTTATTAAATCTGGGTTTGTCACTGCTTGGATTTTAAGCAGAGATTTAAAAGATAGGTTCAAATACATCCTTGCATTTATTTATTTTTTTTTTCCTTACCATTCTGGCCAAGTAATTTAAAATTCTGCTGTTCTTTCCAGTGCAGATATTATGAAAAGGTGAACTTTAAAGTAATGATTCCCAGCCTGCCGTCAAGCTTGCAAGCTTGATGGTATTTCAGTAGCAGTTTGGTGGTTGTTAGCAGGAGCAGGATTGTTTGGGTAACAATTTTGGAGCTGCTATACTGGGATGGTTGCACAGAGCATCAAATCCAGCCTTTTAAATGTGAAATTACGTTCAAGCCACCTGCTCTTTCTAAATTCTTTCTCCTCTTCCTTTTCATCTAAGCCAATCTGTTGCTGTCTCCAACCCTGTCTTGGCCCTCTGCCTGCCTCTCCAGGACTCCAGGTTAACCCACATTGCCCTATACCAGAAGCTGGATCTATTCATCTGATCTTGGAGAATGTTTACAGTTGGGTTAGAGATTTCTCTGTGGTTGACCTTTGTGACTTCATGGCCTGTGTGATTTTGTAGTAGTGACTTCATCTCAGAAGAGAGAGATTTAAGAAATAAGTAGTCAGACTTTAAAAAAACTCCTCTGTGTAACACAGGGATGGAAATGGTTTAGAAATAATTCTTTTAGCTTAAAAAAAAAAAAAAAAAAGAACCTCAACAATTTGGTGTATTAGAACATTTTCACAGCACATTTATCCCAAAGCTTTTGAGTTTCTGGGCACTGGGAGCTGAAGCAGAGTTAGAACACAGACTAGTTTAGACTTCTCATGTCCTGCTTTCAGCTCTACCAGTTTTTGGAAAACGTCTTCCTTTTTTTGCTTGGATGCCTCTTTAAGGTTTCTTTTAATCTCTAAAATAAACTCTTCTGAGCATTTAGGAATAATAATAATAATAATTTTTAAAAAAGGAACAAACCCCATCAGAAATTCCAGTAGTGTTTTGCCATAGCTAGGATTTCTGTCATGCCAGTAGCCCACTTGGATGTGGTTGGAGAAGTGGAGTCGTGAAAATGGCTTTTCAGAGTGATGTTTGAAAAATACCTAGGCAAAAAGTTGTAAGGCAATTTTATACTATTGCCTACTTGCTAAATATCTGATATGGGCTGAAAACACACAGATAGGTTAAAATTGACCATATTTTGCTCTTCCAGCTCCATCAGTCTTCTCTTTTCCCCATAAGGCTGCTCCCACCTGTGGGGAGAAGCATTGTGGAAGAGACCTTAGAGATCATCCAGTTCCAGCCTCCCCGAGGCTGGTCTGACCTCCTGTGCCTCAGCCAAGGCTGGTTCTGTGCTCCCTGGGGAAGTACATCCATGGGGGCCCTCAGCTGTGCCTCGGCGCTGCCCCTCTGCTGGGCAGGGTCTGTCTGCTGCCGTGTCTGCGGTCAAAGTTCTCGTAGGTGCACTCTGGCAGCTGTGGCCTGGCAGAAGGAGACACAGGAATGGTGAGGGCACATTTCAGGCTGCTCTGGGCTCCAGTGAATATCAGAGGAAGTGTCTGCCACACTCCAAGACACATCCTCTTCACCATAGTTCTTAAGGGTCTGAGCTGCAACTACTCTTACGACTTAAAGCTTTTACATCTTAAAAGCATGCAGAGCAATCTCCTGAACCTTTAGCATCCACTGTGCTATGTCCTCCCCAGAGCCTCGTCAGACTGTGACAAACCTCTCCTGAGGAGGGTCTTCTCATGTGAGTGTTGGCTTTAAGCCTTCTTATCTATGTAGGTATCTATGCAAATATAGCCAAGGGTACTATGTGGTTTAGACCCTGATAATTCAGCAAAACTGTAATTACAGATTTGACTGTAGGATTAAATTCCTTGTTTCTTTCACTGTGCCCTGTACACTTGACTGTCCTGCTGGAATGGCCCTTGTTCTCGGGAAAGATCAGGGAACGAGACACGAGGTAACTCAGGAAGGAGGTATCACAAAGAAATGACTCAGATTGAAAGGGAATGGCTCCATGCAGATGTAATTGTCCTTGATCTCAGATAAGTCCTCTTTACTATTAGATCAAGGATGGGTTTTGGTGGCATGTTGTTGTTGTTTTTTATTTTTTCCTATCCCAGAAGTTTGGCCAGCCCAGGTGTCAGGAGTGTCCAAGAACAGTGTTGTGCTGGGTAATGGGAGATGCCAGTGGTTTGTAGTAGCATGGTGTGGATGCCAGCCCTGTCACACCTGAGCTGGAATGTTTGCTATCTCCATACTTTCCCTGCACATTTGGCTGAGCTCATCAGCTTTGGTGTGGCAGCTTTTTCTGCTCCATTACAAACTGGAGTGCGGAGGGAAGGCAAGATCTCTGTTTCACAGTGTCAGCACAGACCCCATCCCTGACCTTTCCCTTGCATGGATGATCTGTTGTTGGTTTCATGTGGCATCACAGAACCATGGAATGGTTTGAGTTGGGAGGAACCTTAAACCTCATCCCATTCCACCCCCTGTCATGGACAGGGACACCTTCCACTAGCCCAGGTTACTGCAAGCCTCATCCAGCCTGGCCTTGGACACTGCCAGGGATCCAGGGGCAGCCACAGCTTCTCTAGGAAACCTGTGCCGGGGCCTCCCCACCCTCACAGCCAGGAATTCCTTCCTAATATCCCATCTAACCCTGCTCTCTGGCAGTGGCCATTCTCTGTGTCCTGTCCCTCCATGCCTTGTCCCAGGTCCCTCTCCAGCTCTCCTGGAACCCCTTTAGGCCCTGGCAGGGACTCTGAGGTCTCCCTGGAGCCTTCTCTTGTGCAGGTGAACACCCCCAGCTCTCCCAGCCTGTCTGCAGCCTTCCAGCCGTGCTCTGGGCTTAAGGCACATCTAAACTTCTGTCAGCCCTTTGCTGTGGTCTCTCCAAATGGCTGCCCAGGCCTCACTCCACTGGGGTCTCCTCTCAGTTGTGCCCAAGCCAGAACCTCCTCTCAGCAGTGTCCAATCCTTGTTCCCTCACAGTGACTCACCTGGCCATCAGCTCAACCCTCTCCTTGCCCCAGCAGCTTACTCTGAGGCCAGAAAATTGTTACCAAGGACACACTGCATGTCTCACCTTGGCCATCCTCACTCTCCTGCAGGATAACACGAGTAGAAGGCAAGACATCCTTACCTGGCCAGGCTGGATGGAGCAGAAGGGGGACCTGTGAAGTAGAAATGATGTGGGTTAGCAATGAGATCAGAATGGGCTGGGGAGCCAAGAGTGTCCTAGAGCTGCTGGAAACCTGCCCTGGAGGGTGGTTGTGACACTCCAATGGATGGGAAGAAGCATGATTCAGGCATGTCGCCCTCTGTGTGCTTGGCAGTTAGGCACTGAAATTTAAGGGGCAAAGCATTTTTGATTGGTCTGACAACTGCTGTTCAAGACTAGTGGTGGCTTCCATGAACATGAGATCAGACTGTCTCTACAGACGAGTCACAGTGATATGACCTCTGATTTTTCTCAGTGCTCTCCTGCCCATGCCACCACTTGGCAGCACTAGAGGGCTGGGGACCAGTGGCCTCCTTGCTGCTTGGGATGTCATATCAATCACTTCCTGGGCTGATTCTCATATCCTGTAAACTGGGCACTCCCTGATCTCACAGCCTTGGCGTGGCTGGAAGATGGGATTTCACAAATGCTGGGGAAGTACTGGGTAGTGAGGCCCTGGAGGACTGACAGGGGCAGTCTGTAGAATGGGGTTGCCCGTCCCAGGATATTAAATTTGTGTGGGATGCAGCAAAAGTAAATCCTGGGTGTGGGCTACAGGGGAGGAGATAGTAATTAGCCTGCTTCAAGGAAAAAAAAATCTCATTATGTACACAGTGGGTTCTCCACTAATTTCCCCTCTGTTGGTTTATTAACATTTCATCTTGGGCACAGGGAAACCTCTGCTCCCTCTGAATTTCCAAAGGCCCCTCTGTTAGCAGGCTGTGACCAGCCAGCCAAGAGCTCTTGGCTCTTCTTAGGCTAGAATTGTCCTTCTCTTAGGGCAGAAAATCATAAAATCTTTTACACTCCCTCCTTCCAAAAAAACCCAGTCCCCTCCTGCCTGACTTGTCTGCGTATCCATCCCTAATTCCAGTCAGATGGAGGGAAGCCAGAATACTGACCTTCTCTGGAGAAAAAGGTGAAGCTCAGTATCAGCAGCAAAATGACCACCTTGATTCCCAGCGGCACAAAGATCAGGATCATGAAGGAGGAGCTGTCGGAGGCTCTGAACTTGTAGAAGTAGACGGCCCCCTCTGCCCTGCCGTGGCTGTTGACAGCAGTGCAGGTGTATTTGCCGTCGTGGGTCAGGGACCGCAGCTCCTTGGTGATGCGGTGGCTGGAGCTGCTGGTGGAGCTCAGGTTGCTGTAGAGGGGTCCAGTCCAGGTCAGGGCAGGTGCTGGCTCCCCCTCGGCAGTGCAGCGAGCCTGGAAGGTGTGGTCCCTGCTGGAGCTGACTGTGATGTTAATGATCCTGGGGGCTGCTGTGGGAATCACAACAGGGGAGGGAAAGCAGGTCAGGCTGCAAAGGCAGATCTGGTGCAAAACACTTGGAATGAAGTTTTTGTCTTTGGTGGCCTCTCAGCATTGTTCTGTCAGGGTAAATTTGGATACTGGTGGGTGAGAGCTGGACCTGCCCCAGCCCTGAACACTCCCCGTGACCTGGGCTGATCCCCCAGTGTGGGCAGCAGGGGAAGGGGAGTTCTGCCCCTCTGCTCCTGTGCTCGGGTGAGACCCCACCTGCAGAGCTGCCTCCAGCCCTGTGTCCCAACAGCACAAGGATGTGGAGGTGCTGGAGCCAGAGGAGGCCAGAGATGCTCCCAGGGCTGGAGCCCTTCTGCTCTGGAGCCAGCCTGAGAGAGCTGGGGGTGTTCACCTGCACAAGAGAAAAGCTCCTAGGAGACCTCAGAGCCCCTGCCAGGGCCTAAAGGGACTCCAAACAAAATGGGGATATATTTTTTAGACGGACTTGTAGTGACAGGACAAAGGTTGATGTTTCAAAACTACAAGAGTAGAGATTTAGATTTGATGTAAGGAGGAATTTTTTTGAAAAGAGAAGCTCTGACTTCCCCATCCTGGAAGTCTCCAAGGCCAGATTGGACAGGGCTTGAAGCAACCTGGGATATAATGGAAGGTGTCCCTGCCCATGGCAGGGGGCTCGGACAAGATGAAGGTTCTCTTCAACAGAAACTATTTAATAAATCTGTGGATGTGGGGATCAGTCTTTTCCTTCCTTGTTTTTCTTGGCACTTTCTTCTCCTAGATTTCCCCACCCAGCCTATGTTGGATAGAGGGGAAAAAGGATTCACCCAGCAAAGGCTGGATGCAAGGATGTGTGCTCTGTTTGTTTTATCCCAGTAACGGCTCACACACTTTTCTGAACTTTGGTCAACTTCAGCTGTTGTGCCCTTGGTGGCAGAAGGCAGAGAAGTGCCACCCACCATTGTAGACACAGGTGCAACTGATGACCTTTTTGGACTTGGCTACATCTCCACAAGGTCCAAGACATGTCACCCAGAGTGTTCAGCATAAGCATTTCGTGGCTTTTCCTTTGACCTCCAGAGCGCATGTGGATGGAGCTGTTTTCATGAGTCTTTTGCACAGTGCCTGAGACTTGTCAGATTTGGCAGTTTAGTTACAGGGAAAATATCTGTTTCTTGCCATAACCTATTTTTGGGGTTTTTTTTCCCCAGCCCCAGACTTACCAGGTCGTCTTCAGGTTGGAGATTAGGAAAAATTTCTTCACAAAAAGGGTGATTAGACATTGGAAGGGGCTGCCCAGGGAGATGGTGGAGCCCTCATCTCTGGAGGTGTTCAAAAAGGTGTTACAGAAAGCAAAGGGCACTAAATGAGCGTCCTCACAGAGCAAGATCAGGAATCAATTTTTTTCAGACTAGACCACAAAAATAGAGTTTGCAACCACCTACTCCATGTCTTCTGCTTTGCCCATGTAGTGCAAGAGGAATCTGAGACTGTGTGTTATGGGCCTGTGTATTTTGATGTTTAAATTAACATTTAAAGCATTAGTTAACCCCTTTCAATCAGAGCCCATTCCTAAGTAGGGTACTGTATCTGTGTGTGTTCTCATTCCTCTGGTGTTAAAATTCAGGTGGCCGCTGAGAGGCAGGCCTTGCTGCCATCCTGCCCTGGTCCTGCTGTGTGTGGGTGTTCAAGAGCTGGTGACCCTGAAGGAGAGCCTCAACTGTGCATAACTTCTCAAGAAACAGCCAAGCTCATCCTCAGGTCCCATCTGGACACCCATACTGCATAGCAGGAATAAGGAACTTCCCTCTCAAAAGCAAAATCATCCAACCTTACGGCCTGGGTAAGATCAGCGTCTGCTTCTGAGGCCTCCTGTGTCTGCTAGGTCCCCCCTGGGTCTGTGAGATTGCCTTGGGAAGTGGGATTAGCATTTGACATTTGTTGCTCTGAGCTGGTTTTCCAGGAAAACTTTGTGTTTCATGCTCGAGAGAATTTTGGATTTATGGCACCTATGTACCAGGTATCTTGTTTTTCCAATCCTGTTACCACCCAGGCCCTGTTGTGCTAACACCTGTGAACTTGTGCTCAGCACCTGGGCTGCCCAGTCCTGTCCTCAGATGGAGAGGATGTCTTTAACCCCAGATTGGGTGACCCCAGCTTGCCTCTGCTGCCTGCCCTGGTCCTGTGCTGCAGGGACAAAGTGGGATGCACAGCTTTTGGTGGGCTCTCACCCCAGTTGCCAGAGCCTTGCCATTTCTTTACCAGTTTTGTTCCTATTCCCTTCCCTGCATTGTGCTCACTGTCTCATGTTGGGAGACTGAGGAGGACAATTAATTTTTCCTGTTATAAGTGAGAAAGAAAACCCAACCCTTTGGAAAACCACTGGTCATGATGCTCCCACTCAAGGATGACATGCAGATGAGACAGGGCAGGGATCTAAGTCAATATTTGAACAATTAACACCCTTGGCTGAGTAGAACTGTCCAACCAACCATAAATAAGAGCTGGATACTTTCAGAGCCTCCTCCAAAAAGCCTGGGGAAAAAAAAGCCTCAGGTAAACTTCTGCTACGATTTGTAATTTCCCACACTCTGTGGCTCTCCCCAGAGGGTGGCTTTGCCTCCTTTGCCTCTCAGGCCATCTTACCAATCACATGCAGCTTTATTCCATTCCTGCTCTCGTACTTATCCTGGACATCTCCGGCCAGCTCCACCCGGCAGAAGTACCTCTCTCTGTCGCTCCAGGTCAGGTTGTCCACCCTGATGGACAGGTCCTTGTGCCGGGGGTTTCCCAGCAGTTTGTACTTGTTCTTGTGGCTGATGGCAGTCTTGCAGAGCTCGCTGCTGCTCTGGCTCACACACTTGAAGATTACCGTGCCATTGTAGGGCTCCTTGATCCTCCAGATGGCCGTCAGGGCCCGGTCAAATGTTTTGTAGGGGTGTGTGAAGGTGCAGGGCAGGATAACCATCTTCCCAAGCTCTCCGGTAACATCAGATGGCACGTGGACAGACCAGCCATTGCACTGCACGCCTACAAGCAAGAAGGGATCATGGAATTGCAGAATGGTTGGCTGGAAGGGGCCTTAAAATTCCTTTCATTCCACCCTGCTGCCATGGGCAGTGAGACCTTCCACTATCCCAGGTTGCTCCAAGTCCCATCCAGTCTGGCTTTGGACACCTCCAGGGATCCAGGGGCATCCACAGCTTCTCTGGGCACCCTGTGCCAGGGCCTGCCCACCCTCACAGCCAGGAATTCCTTCGTAATATCTGATCTAACTCTCCTCTGTTTCAGTTCAATACACAGACATGTCTATCTGTTCTGCTGCTATCAACAGCTGTAGCAACAGATTGTGGCTTCAGAAACATCTGTGCCTACATTTCTATCTTATAAAATTCACTTCATTAGATCAGGGGCTCTCACTAGCTGAGAATACGTGTAAAATGTAAAAGCGTCCTGTTAGTAGTTCTACCCACCCCTGGTCTTGCTGGCTTCACCATATGGGCATTCAGCTGTCAGATTAGTCCTATAGACTCAAAGATAAGCTTTCTTTTTTGTTCCTGTGTCTGTGGCCCATAACACTTGACAAATATCTCTGTGGCAATGCGGCTTGTATTAAGCTATTGTGTGTTACACAATAGACAAAGGCCATCCTAGGGCCAGTTCTCTGCTCAGATATTTACATGGAGTCAGCTCCAAGCCAGTTATTTTGATTACTGAGATCTAGAGCTGTGCTGCCCTGTCACACACAGTAACAGTATGGGCACCTTTTCCAACCCAGGTAATCTAATAAACAATGCTACAGCACAGCAGGAGCTTCACAAAACTCATGGGCTTTGAGAACAAGGATCTGGAACTGAAAACAGTAATTGCTCTGGCTTTCTAGTTTATTTGTTCTTGTTTTTGTTATTTTGCAGCATGTCACTGTAACCTTTACTTTAGGAAACTGTAGCTTGTGTGCTTTTGAGTATGACTTACTTCTCTCTGCCACCCCTTTGATTAGTTTTTCTTTTTTTTTTTTTTTTTTTTTTNTAATGTTAAAAATAAGTGCTTTTAATGTTCGCATCTCCGCCCATTTCCATGGAAACACAGTTTGTCTAGTTATGAGTGGAGGGAGCTGTCAACTTTCTGTGTGTAATTTACCCTTAACGCTAAAGCCTCAGCGTGGTAAGTCTTTCATATTCCTTTTGTTAATATCCAGCCTCCATTTGCTCCTGGAACTGATGCTCTCACAAGAAAGAGAGAGGGAAATAGGCTGCACAGCTTACAAAAGGTAACTCCCAAAAGGAGTTGTCAGGCCAGTGTTACTGCCGGTTGTCAGTGGGAAACATCACGAAGGCAACAGCAAGAGCTGGGGGCCAGCTCAGCCACTACCTTTGCTCTGGCAAACGCAGTTTAGCAGCGAAGCTAAGCAAATCCTATGCAGTTTAACGGAATTTAAGCACATATTGGAAGTTAAATGTGAGCTTAAGTGCTCAGTGGAACTGGAAAATATTATGTCTGTTGCATAATAACTCCTAAGGAATATGAAGGAGAGTGGTGATGAAAACTCTGCATCCACCTGACAAAGCCAGGGAAAAGTTAGATGAACTTCCTGCTCAGATCAGGAAAACAGAAAAATGCAAAAAATCTCCACAAACTGATGACCTCTCTAGCAACCACTAAGCCTGAGTTTTCCCAGTTTTGTCACATTCACATGGAATTTCAGGATACTTTTAAGCAACATAATAGAGAGTGCAATTCTTGGAGAGTTTGTTGTAGCAGGCAGTTCCCTGGCATTTGCACTAGAGTGAGAGGAGAAGCTGTGATCAGACAGGGGCTGACAGCAAGCCCAGAACTCACCCTTCCTGGAGATGCGAAGGAGGCACAGGAGAACCAAGCTGAGCTCTCTCATGGTGCTCGATGTTCTCCCCTGAGAGGCATCAGCAAACCAGAACCATCTCGTTACATTTGAGCTGCTGGTCTTGCAGCCACAAAAGGTTATTCCAGGGATAGAAGAAGTTGTGGTTTTCTTCCCCTTGGAGGGAATGAGTCGTTCAGCTGAACTGGCTCTGGGTTCAGGTATTAATAGTTCTGTGGTCAGTCATATGAAAATTACACCAGAAAGAATCACAGTATTAACCATTTTCCAGCTGAAGGGAGGGAATTGCAGACTAGAGCTGCAAGCATCCATGCCATGTGTGTGATGGGACAGGAAGGGATGGCTTTTGCCACCCACTCACCAGCCTAGAGGAAATTCTTGCAGTCTGCCTGAGGTTGTAACAAGCAAGACCCTTACCGTCCTAGGTTAAGGCAATTCCTTGTCCTGAACGTGGAGCCTTCAAACCAACTGTGCTTTACCCCTTGTGCTCACTGGATGTTGTCACCCCTAGGTATAGAAAAAAACCCTCAAACCACTCTTCTTTTGAAGACACTTGTGCCAAAGTGTACCATTCATTCATTGGTGGATGAGTGATTTGGTGTCCCCTGGCACCCCGCTCTGTCCATACTCACCCCGAGGAGTCGTTCCCTCCTTTGAAATAAGATGAATTCCAGCTTTTTATCCATCATCCTTATGCAAATGCTTACTGCTTTCCTTCTGGATTTAACTTTAGCAAATTTACAGTGCAGTTTGCTCATCTGCAGAGCTCGGGGCCTTGTGGGGAGCTGGTCGTGTTTTTCCCCTCATCATCTCCCTTATGGGGGTCTCGTGGCTAACAACCCTGGGAAGTGAATTCCTTGTTTGGGTTCAGCTTGAGGTTTGCTGCCTTTGCTTCAGGCCAGAGGGAGGGAGGAATGGTGTGTGCCTGACTAGCCTCACCCTGCCTGGGGTGCTGCTGTAGGGCCCCCCTGCCTCCCTCCTGGATGGTGGCAGCCACACCAGCACCCACAGGACTCACAGACAGCTCGGACAGGGCTTGGAGCTACCCGGACTAGCGGCGGGTGTCCCTGCCCGTGCTGGGACGGGGTGATGCTTCAGGCGCCTCCCATCCCGAGGTATTCCGTGATTTCCGCTGCAGGCAGCCGCTGGAGGGCTCCCAGAGCCAGCAGAAGATGCTGCTGAGTGGCTGCTGCCGCTTTCCCTGTGCCCAGAGCCAGCGCCCACCCCCGGGAGGAATGGCACGACTCCCCTTGGCGCTTTACCCCTGCTCCCGCGACCTCTGTTCCCTTCTGAACTTGAGGAAAATCTCCTAGAAGGGGGACCTTGAGATGTGGCAGTGTGAAGTGTGTTCGCTGCTTTCTGATCCCTTTCTTTCTCCTGTTTACAGTGTTTGTGAAGAGATATATTTCTGTTTTGCCCAGGCTTTTTGGAGGAGGCCCTGAGAGTATCCAGCTCTTATTTATGGTTGTTTGGACCTGCTGCTACTCAGCCAAGGGTTTAATTTTTCAAATACCGACTTAGATCCCTGCCCTGTCCCCTCTGCATGTCATCCTTGAGCAGGAGCATTATGACCAGTGGTCTGATTACTTTGCAGACTGTCCTTAGTAACTGTAAAACATAATTCATGCCACCAACAGCTGAGAAACCTGGGGGTAAGGGTGGTGGAAGTAGCAAGTAAGAGACCTATAATTCCTATCACATCTGTGATATGTGCCTTTTCTGTGTATCTCCTCCTTCTTCCCCTATGTGCAGTTTGAATTTATCTATTTGTGATGTAAAGTTTCTGGTGGTGTAGGACTCAGTGGATTGAAGTTAAAGATTAAAGTGAAATCCATGTTAAAAACATCTTGTTACAGTGAAGCATAAATGATTCATGTAAAGAATAGCTGCAGTTAACACCAGTATGATCCTCTTCCTCTTTAATGTTTTACTGCAGCATCTCCTAGAAAAACATCTGGTAAATCAGAGCAGAGCTACAAATCCTTCGAGTTTTATCTGTGGACTGATTTTCTTCTTGGACCATGCCTATTGGAATGAAGCATTTTAATGTTTAAAATACAGAGTTGATAACACATAGCTGAAAAGATTTACAATTATTTGAATCAGCTAAAAAAATTTGTAAAAAAAATCATCCATGGCTATATGATCCACAGACGCTGTAACCTTTTTTCCCTGGTGTGTGCTTAAATAATATGTAAGATTTCAGTATGGAAGCCTGCTTCCAGTCCAATATCAAAACCAGGATGCTGTCCATATTTATCAAATACTCGTTTTAGTACTAGTAAATTTAAAGGCTGCAAATAATGACATTTCTCCTTTCTCCCTAGGAAATTCCTGCAGTGTTTTGTGGTGAATGATTGAGGGATTGCCCCAGGAGATGTTTAGATTGGATATTAGGGGTGATTTCTTCACAAAAAGGCTGGCCAGGGCAAGGGTGGAGTCCCCATTCCTGGAGGGATGCTATATGGATGTGGCACATGGGTCAGTGGTGGCCTTAGCTGTGCTGGGGAATGTTGGACGGGATGGTTTCAGAGGGCTTTTCAACCTAAATGTTTCCATGGCTCTGTGGTTGGGTGGTGATGATCTGCACCCAAGTTGCAGCATCTGGCTGGAGATGAGCACAGCAGAGCTCAGCCCTCCTAGTGCCAGGTTTGTCACTGAGGGCTGAAGTGAGGAGTTATTTGTGTTAGCTGTACCTATGCTGACAATTCACCCACTTATTCATAAATCAAGGTGAAGACAGGTGTTCCCCCTCCCTCCCTCCAAGTCTTAGTTTCAGCTCCAGGGTTTTCTCCTTCAATTATTTCAGCATCATGTACGTTCCTAATCCTCTGAGAGTGCCAACCTGCACAGACTCAAAGCAAAAGTCTTGTGTTTTGTCACATCTGGCTCTCTTCCCTGAAGGCGTTGGCTCTGTGAAGTACTGTGAAGTGAAGCTGGGAGAACAGAGGGGTTTTCCCTCTGTCTGGTCCCTGTCAGCAGCAGAAAGTGCAGCCATGCTCCCCTTTTTGTGAAACTGCTATTGGCTGCCTGTCTTCCCTCTGTGTCCACTTCATCCTCACCAAGTGAGATGCAGAAAAAAACCTGTGGGTAAACTTACAGAGCAGGGAAAGAAGGAGGGGATGGAGGGTGTCAAATGGAGGTGCCATTATTATTGGTGACACTGATGCTGTTTCCTGGCTTTGAGTGTTGCTGCAGAACACTGTCACTGCTGTCTCAAGCTCCTGCTGATCTGCTTTGAAAGTCTACATATTCAGTCACTTGTCTGTGGTGTTTGCTCAGCCCCTCACCCATGCTCTTGACCTAGGAAGTTTTCCTGCCTGCCATCCCATTGCTCCAAGTCTGGGCCTGTTCCATCACCAAAGCTGTGTTGGCACACTGATGGAGCTGGAACACCAGTGCTGGTGAGCATCAACACCTTGTTGCCTCTGGTGAGCATCAGCCAAAGCAAATTAAGTGTGTAATTGGGTAATTAGCACCTAGCGGGCAATTATTGCCTGAAAAACAGCTTGTGTTATGGGCAGAGCATGGTAGGTGGAAAAAGACAAAGTAAGTGTCTCTTTCTAAGTTTGTTGACTCTGTAGTCATATCCATTGAGGTGGATGAACTGGATCTCCCAAACTTATGCATTTCTGACCCTGATGCTGCCTGTTCACATCCTCTGCCCTGCTGTGACCATGTAGCTCTTGCAGACAGGCAGTGCTGTGGTGGTCTCTGCTTTGCCCATACCAAGGCAGGTCAAAACCATTAAGGGGATGATCCTGGGGCCATGACAGTGCTGATGCTCACTTCTCCAGACTGGTCTTGGTCCCAAGCCCAGCCAGCAGTGTAGATACCCCTGCTCTAATCACAGCTTTGTGCTGGCAAGCCTGATGGGGACACTCATTACAGGAACCTCAAGAGACCTTTGACCCACAAGGGATCTGCAGCAACTTGCTTAATGACAGCTGTGAAATGTTTTAGGACTGCCAGTCCTTCTCAGACCTGTGTCAGCTCACCAGCCACTGAGTGTCCTTTCCTGGCCTGGCCATTCTGTCACCCAAACAAGCACAGAAGGTCTGGCCTGGTCTGTGTGATGCTGGGACTAGCCTGAGCCACGGGCCGAGCCAGCTGTCAGGACAGAGACACTACACACCCCTTTAGACTAATCCAAATGGCATGTCTGATCAAAGGCCACCAGAACAGAGGTCCCTGCCTACTGAAAGTAAGCCTTTGGAGATTTATGTGCTCTGTCTCGCCCTGCCGAATGGGCACAGCTGGTGATTTGAGAGATTTATGCTACCCTGGTTGTAGATTTCATAGCCCTTCTCTGGGATGGGAGCTGCTCGTGTTTGAGAAGGAATGTGGGCTGTTTTTTTCCACCAGGCCACACAACATCTGAAGCACATTCTGAACTTTCCCTTTACAGAACACTCTAGGCCAGTGAAGGGGTGGGTCTGATCTATGATCTGAGCTTTGCTGCCTCAGTTTGCAGGCTCAAAACAAATTCAAAAGCACTCAGAATGAGATCTGTGGTAATGAATGTATGAACCTCTCTAGGATGAGCTTCTGGAGAGTAACTCCACACCTCTTGTTGTCACTCACTCACCCACACCCTGCCTTGCCTGAGATCCTGTGCCATTTTGAGTAGCATTTATTGTGGCATCTTCTCTGTTGTCCTTTGTCCTTACTAAGCTCTGATAGCCTGTAGTGTGTTCACTGATTTAAATGCAAAGTTTAACCAGAATGCTGAATTTCTCTACTTGGCATTACCTGTTGCTGTGTGACTCCAGAAGTGCTTTGACTGCTCCTCAACATCTGTAGGCCTCATCCACAGGTTTTTCACCTTGCAAGCATACCTCACTATCATCTCTACTCCTAAATATGACCCAGCATGAGTTTGAAGGTAATAAAGGCCAGAGGATACCACTGCATCTGCTAATCTGTTTTGCTATGTAATTTCTAGCATAGCATAGAGGGTTTTCATCCATTTTTCTCCTGAGATGAACTCCAAATCTTGGATTTGAACTGGGTGCTGTGTTACCACATGTGGTAGGAAGGAGTGAGGGAAGGCACAGCTCCCACAGCCCCTGCACTGGGCAAAAGTGTAGGAAGAAAGCTGCAGATCTGAAGCCAAGCTGTTGAGATAATAAATGAGGCAGGGCTGAGTGATCACTCTTCTCCATGAACTGTGTCCAGAGGCAATATTCATTGACAGCCTTGACCTGATTGTCCCAGGACTGTCTACGCTACAGTTAAATCTGCAGCTGAGTTATAGGCAGAGGCAACAGTGTTTTAATGGCATTGTAGATTCTCGTGCCTTTAAGGAGACCACAACAGATAATTTTTGTAGGTAGCACATGACCTGGGTGAAGAGCAAGCAGTGTTCTGAACTGCCATTGAAACAGGAGACCTTGATTTAAATTCTTGGCAGAGCCTGTTGCTGCAAGATCAGCTCCTTTCTAGCTGGGACAGGAATTAGACGAGAGAGATGAAGGCAGCATCCTTGCCCTGATGGAGTGATCTGCCTCTGGCAGAGCCAAGAGAAGGAGTCATTCTTGCCCTGTGGCAGGGGTTTCCCAGAAAGCAGTTTGGTGGTGGGGTTTTCTTACAGTTTAACTTCCATTGGGGCTGTTCTTAGAGTTTAGTTTTCTCAGTGTGATTTTCTGACTGATGCAGGCAGCAGGACTACAGAGGACATACTAAATCAAAATCACAGAAATGCAGAATCACAGGATGAGAGTTACTGTCTGTGTGTTTCAGGTAGAAAATGGAACCTTGTGTTTCTACATTTCAGGCAGAAAATGGAACCTTTAGTGGCAATAGTTGGCAAAATATGGGTAAGTGTCCAAATCCAGCTGTTTCTATGCTGTTGGTACTGAGGTCTGCTGGATCAGAAGGTACCAAAAATGGAAGTGACATGTCAACTGTAGCATGCAAATGAATCTATAGAATCATAGGATGGGTTGGGTTAGAAGGGACATAAAAGATTCAGTCTCCCTGCCATGTATGGGGACACCTTCCACTATCCCAGGTTGCTCCAAGCCTTGTCCAGCCTGGCCTTGAACACCCTCAGGGATGGGGTGGCCACAGCTTCACTGGGCCACCTATGTCATTCAGTACATCACCATGCTCACAGGCAAGAATTTTTTCCTAATATCCAACCTAGACCGACTCCTTTTCAGTCTGAAGACAACTTTCCTGTTTTACTTTTGCTTCCTCTGGTCTCTGATAGCACAGAAGTGTTCCCAAATAAGCTGGTGCTAACCCTTTCAGGCCAGGGTAACCTTTACTTAATTGCAGGACTGACATAACCTCATGTGGCTCTTGAGATACAGAGTGAGATAAGGCCCCTGCCTAGGGGAGCTCACTCTCATTAACAGTGATTGATGATGGCATTGACTCCTGGGATTAAGATCAGAGGCTGATAAGGTGTAGGAGAAGTGCTGTGGGGAGTGCATTGTTCATATCAACTCTCACCTCATGCGGGTTGGAGCGAACAATAGATAATTTACATTCCTCAATACTCCCTGCTCACAACCCTGCGTGCACGTGGCTGTTGGCTCACTGGCAGGACCTTGCTGGAAGCCCAGCATTCCTGTCCAGGCAGGGTTGGAAAGATGCAGAGGAGGGAAGATGCTTGACACGGAGGTGGCAGAGTGAGAGAAGCTGAGGAAGCGTGGTGGAAAGTGGGGTGGAGGAGAGGTGCGGCCTGGGGCTGGGCAGAGGTGATACTGCAGTGTCAGAGAGCAGCAGAGCCAGGGAGCTGAGGGCTGGATGGACCCGTGCATGGTGATGCTTTATAGAATATCTTGTGCTGAGAGGGACCCACAGGAGCATGGAGTCCAGCTCACAGCCCTGCACAGACACCCCAACAATCCCACCCTGTGCTTGAGAGAGGTGTCCAAACCCCTCTGGAGCTCTGGCAGGCTTGGAGCTGTGACCATTCCCTGGGGAGTCTGGGTAGTGCCCAGCACCCTCTGTGGGAAGAACCTTTCCCTGATATCCAACATAACCCTCCCCTGACACAGCTCCAGTTGTTCCCTGGGTCCTGTCCCTGCTCACAGACAGCAGAGATTGCTGCCTGCCTTTTCCATACCTTTCTCTTCTCTCCAGTCCTGAGCTCCCTTTATGGATTGTGACCTTTGTGAAAAGACTGCCTTGAAGCACAGTGGGATGGAGCCAGGGCATCAGCACAATGAAATCTGCTCACCTGCAGGGTAGACACAGTGCTGGTAGTTCAAAGCTGAGGTCAGGTGCAGCAGGTGGTGAAGGGACTGTGCTGGTTAGGAGTGGACATGATGGATGGAGAGAGCAGTTAATGGCACCTCTTGGCAGATGTGGCAGGCGGGTTTCTGGCAAAGCTCTGCTTCTCATGTGACATCTTCAGAGACCTTGGTGCAGCTAACTAGAGAGGCTCTGCAGTCCCAGAAGGAAAACTCTTCCTGGGGTTTCCACAATCCACTGGGTTGGGTCTGGGCTTACCTTGAGGTGTTTGAAATTCACTCTGCCGTGTTTTCAGTGTGTTCTTAAGCATATAAAGGGTTAAGAATATGTGACCCTGGATTGCTCATGATGTAGTTCCCAGCATGTAAGATGGGAAAGGAGGTTTCTCTTTCTGTTGGGAAGCTGGGTGACTAAGACATCCACAGGCAGGCTTTGAAGGAGTGGAATGCAGGTCACAGCATCATAAAATAGTTTGGGTTAGAAAGGACCTTTAAAGCTTATCCAGTTCCACACCTGCCATGGGCAGGGACACCTTCAGCTATCCCAGGTTGCTCCAAGCCCTGTCCAACCTGGCCTTGGATACTTCAGGGATGGGGCAGCCACAGCTGCTCTGGGAAACCTGTGCCAGTATTGTCATAGAGAGAAATTTTGATTAAGCCCATGTTGATGAAACAGAGCCAATTTCTTGTAGACAAAGAGCATTGCTTTGTTACAGATAATCATACTGTGGAAAGATTAGCCCATGATTTAGCAATAAGAGGAAGAGCAGACATGTACATCCTCTGAGGTACAATCACTCATTTGTCTGTCATGTTCAGTTATTTTGAATAGCCAGGGTTTTGCCCTTTTTCTCTGAGTATATAAACAATTCTGAGTTATCTTCTGAATGCTTTTGGATAAGTTCCCAGGAGAAGTTAAATCTTGGATGGATTTGTAACATGCCTGTAGGCAGCTGTCTTCTCCAGTCCTGGTTTGTGGTTACCCCTCCTGTGACCAGTGAAAAATTTGGTTATGTGTACATGAGGAGCACTGGAACAGCCCCACATGTCGGAGTCAGATTGTTCGGGTGCATTTCTTTTGTTGCCTTCTCACAGCTTCATCTAAAATCACATATTTCTGCAAGTCTTACAAGCAGCCATCATTTTTTTGGAAGCAAAATTGGACAAAAGAATGGGCAAAAATTGCTGTCATGATTATCAGTACATCGCAAATGGGGCTTCTGTTGCCTCCTTAGTTTTATTACCTAAACCTGCGGCATACAAGTTAGCAGGCTCCTCTGGGAGAAGCATTGTTGTATGGACAATGTGACTTTCCTGTACAGCATTCTTGTGGACATTCCCCCTTAGCTATCTGGGCTTCAAAATCCCCTGGCCTGCCATGTGCTGTAGCTTGAAGGGTGGCTCTGGTGTTGCCTGGATGGTGTATGAGAGCCTGGTGGATTCCCTGCAGAATTCCCACCCTGGGAGACAGTGACATGCTTACAGCTGAGATTTCCAGCACTGGGAAGGACTTGATGGATGGTTTGATTTGCTGTGAACACTTCAGCAGAGTTCAGGCTGGAGCTGTGCAGATTGTACTCATGTGTAATTCCTCTTCTGGCACCTGCTGGTGCTGAAGATGAGAGACAGCTTCTGCTTTCAGGAGGTGTGAGTCAGGGGGAAAATGTTCTCCTGGAATTTCCATTGCAGGAAAAATATGAAAAAACCAAACACCTCTGTAATAATGAAAAAACCTTTGATATTCATTGGGTAAGGCCTGAATGTCTCAGTCTCACTCAGCCTGTGCCTCAAGCATGTTTGATGTCACTCATTTCAGCGACACCCCCTTTGCTGCTTCTCAGCACATCTGCAAATGTTGCAGGGATCAGCACAGATCTCCTTTTCTGCTCTGCTCCTGCTACTCTGCTCTTACTGCCCCAGCAGGACTTTCAGTTCATAACATAAAATCATGGACTCATTAAGGTTGGAGAAAACCTCTGAGATAATGGAATTCAACCCTTAACCTGAATTAGCACTGAATTCACCACTAAACCATGTCCCCAAGTGTCACATGTCTTTTGAACACTTCGAGGGATACAGATTCCATCATTGCCCTGAGTAGCCTGTTCTGGTGCCAGACCATCCTCTCTGTGAAAAAAAATTCACAATATCCAGGCTAAACCACCCTTGGCACAACCTGAGGTCATGTCAAACATCTCTCATTTGATTTGTTAGGTGAATTTGCCCTTTCAAAACTATTCTGTCACCTCTCTCTGCCTTGAATCAGCATTTACCTTTTTCTTAGTAAAAGAAAAATCTATAACATGGCAAATTCATCCCAAGGCTGTATCACTCATGTTTTGACTCTTGTGCTCTCTTATGTAAAACCCCAGTATGTTTTGGTCTTTTGTTGCACTACTGTGTGGATCCTTTCTTGGATCCTTTTTTTTTTTTTTTGCATTTCCCAGTTTAATTAGTGTAATCTAAAAGTGTCTACTGTATCATGATATTGAAAGGTGGTCAAATGACATGTAATTTGCCCTTTCTGAATGCCTCAATGATGGTTTTGTTGATTTCCCAGATCTCTGGAATCTGCACCCTGATCCTGCACCTGGATGGAGTAAATTGCTGGAATCTTTTGTCAGGTCACATGATTTTTATCATTCTCCATCCCATAGAAATGGAATTCTGTGTCTTTAGGTTTTTCCAGGAGGGAAATAAGTGATACTTACTTTTCATATCTGTAGATATCCGTGTATAGCTGCTGAGGGCAGCTGGGGTGGAGTGAGCTCCAGTGAGGGTGCTGCTCATGGTCGGCTGCAGATGGAGAGTGAAGGAACATGGGTGCAAGGAGACACTGAACAAGCTCTGGTACAAACTGGAGGGTGTTGTGACTAAAAAATGTTAAGGATTAGTAAATTTGAAATGTTTAGTGGTGTGGAGAAGTCAGAAATCTTTCCCAGAGGGGTTACTGACCATGTGCACCACCACCAATGCCCGGCAAGCAACCAGGATTAGGGAAATGGAAAAGGAAGCCATTAACAATGGGATAACCAAAAAGAGGAGGTGTATCTTGGGGCAAAGAACAGAAATTCAATATCCCCTAGGGGATTTGTTTGTTCTGTGGAAAAACTGTTTTGTTTGTGTAGCAAGCTTGCTCACTGCTCAAAGTGCCTGGCAGGAAAGCTACACAGAGGTGCCTCTGGTTGCTAAGCCACCACCACAGGATGCCTGCTGCTGGGTAGTGTTTCTGCCTCTGGGGTGGGAGAGTTTGTGTTTTAAGGTATTTTGTGTGTAGGAAGGGCTGAGTCACCCACACAGTTTAGATAAATGTGAGTTGGAGATAATGATGAGTTGGGTTAAGCTGGAGTGAATCAGGGGGAGATATCATCCTGGATTCTCCTGTGGCCTGAACGCTTCCAGGGCTGGGGCATCCACAGCTTCTCTAGGAAACCTGTGCCAGGGCCTCCCCACCCTCACAGCCAGGAATTCCTTCCCAATATCCCATCTGTCCCTGCTCTCTGGCAATGGGCATTCCCTGTGTCCTGTCTCTCCATGCCTTGTCCCAAGTCCCTCTCCAGCTCTCCTGGAGTCCCTTTAGGCCCTGGCAGGAGCTCTGAGGTCTCCCAGGAGCCGTCCCTTGTGCAGGTGAACATCCCCAGCTCTCCCAGGCTGGCTCCAGAGCAGAAGGGCTCCAGCCCTGGGAGCATCTCTGTGGCCTCCTCTGGACTTGTATTTTCCCACAGAGTGTCAGGCTCTCCCCCACCGAATCTATGTACTGCGATGAGATTTGTAACTGCTTTGGGACTGAGGCACCAGGACAGTTTGTGGGAAAATTCCACTTGAAAAAATTCTTTCTTTTCCTTCCCTGCGCACCATTCCAGGGGCACCCTTTTCCTAGAATTATTTTTCTAAGTATTCTAATTAGCAAATTGGATCCTTAATCTCCCACTGATTTCAGCCTTATCCAATTAAACTGATGACCAATCCAAGAATGTTTAATCTAAAGTGAGGGGATTGGTAGTTAGTTTCCTAAAACCATGGCTTCTATCCATTTTCTTCTAATCTATATATTTTCAAGAGAGGTAAAAGGAAAGAAAAATATTTCTAAAAAAGCATTTGCATTTGAACTCCCATTTTTTGCAATTGTATTTTGTTTTATTTTCCTCAAAAAATTACTGTTGATGACATCACTGGTCTTAAAAATAGAAGCAATTGCTCCACCACTCCAAGTATAACTGGGATGTATTTCCCCTCACAGGTGTTTCTGTTTGTTCACAGGATTGATTTTGTTGCCCTTTTCTAAGAGCTTGAATTTGTTGTTGGAAGTCCTCATGCCAGTGATCTTAGAGGTGTGTGCCAACCTAAATGGTCAACATTATGGAGATGAGTGGTGTGGTGGTGGTTTTTTTTTTTTTTTTTTTTTTTT
>VWYP01005623.1:56652-88624 GCA_013400435.1 Pycnonotus jocosus
ACAAAGGAAAAATTTCTTCACTCAAAGGCTTGTCCGGCCCTGGCTGGCCCTGCCCAGGGCAATGGTGGGGTCCCCATCTCTGGAGGGATTTAAAAGCTGTGTGGGTGTGGAACTTGTGGACATAGGTCAGTGGAGGCCTTGGCAGTACTGGAGGGAGCTTGATGATATTTTTCAACCTTAACCATTCTGTGATTCTGTTCTATGATTCTGCTATGCACTGGAGTGCAATAGCAAGTCAGGGGGCCTCAGCCTCCAGGTAAGTATTTTAACCTTCACAGCCCCTTTGCAACCAAAGCACCTGTGGGAACCTAAAATGATCCTTCTGAGCCCCATCCCTGAAATGTTAGGGCTGCCAACTCCTGTTTAAACTGTTTCTGTTTCAATATATGTGAAATTAATTGTCATGGTCTATCTGTGCCTCTGAGAAAATGGAGAGTGAAGGCCTTAAGTCATTGAGGTGTATTTGCTTTGGGAGTTATACTGTTTCATCATCTCATTCCAGATCTGGTAAAAGCCCAACTGCTGGTTACAAAATAGGCCTTACTGCCTGAAAGCAGTTTTCCATGGCAAGACAAAGAGAAACTTCAGAAAGGTGTTAATTTGTGCCTAACAATTCACCTGTCATGGAGTCCTTGTGCTCTGAGGGAGAGGGAAACAATAAAGAAATAATCAAGCAATAATCTTTTCAATGCACAGCCCTGCTTCCTTGTGGGTAGCATCTTTCTTAGAGCGTGAATTATGCCCAGCTATGGCCAAATTCTGTGTCAATTCCTTCACTCTTAGTGTCAAGATTCAAAAGATTAGATAGTTATCAACACCAGCATTCTTTATACTGTTTATATTTCCTGTATGACACAGTAAAACCAAAGAGAACCTGCAGCAGTCCTGGAGGATCTGATAAAGGACACTGAATTGTTGCATTTCCCCGGATTTGAGGACTTGACATGAATATGTGTCTTGGGCAGAATTATGCACATCAGACCTCATCAATGAGAGTGGCTTAGGAAGTGGCAGTCAGGCAGTTCCTTTGAGCTAGACTTTTGGAAAAAATGTGACTCCAAGCAGATGTTTCCCAGTAGTTAGTTTATTTTATTATTTTTCCCTGTGAATTATTTTTAATAGTATTTACTCATTTTATGTATATATCTATTTCTTGTCAGAATTGTAAACACAATGACATCTCTTTGCTGGCATTGGGAGGGAGGTAGTCTGGGAAAATACCCCAAAATTTCTGCCCAGCATGTTTCTTATGGGTCTGGTATCACCTGTGTGTTAGAAACAACAGTGAAAAAAGTGTGCTTGAAAAAGAAGGGTGATCTGAATAGTATTTATTTGATGTAAAGATAAAAAAAATCCCCAACCCAATTGAAAAATCCCTGTTTCAGTAATGAGATAAATTAGTTCTGTTAGCAAAGACAGTGTTTTGAACAATAATGGAAAAAAACATAATATGCACGTTCTGACTGACTTATACATCAAATTTCCGAATAGCTGTTACTTTCTGAGGGGTGACAGGAAGAATAAATTCACTGGATAGTGTAAAATGTAGAATTAATTCTGAATGATGCGCAAAATCTTTCTAAATGGCTGGGACACGGCCTTCATCTTTTGTTGTTTTTCAGTTCTGTGCTTATGATTTCTTTATGGTACTGCCAAAATGTCCCTGTTGCTCAGCAACAGCAGGCTGGAATAGCATCAGTCAGAGGAAATCTGCTGACTTACACTGGACATAAATTGTGCTCTCTTGCTTGAGTGCATATTTTGACATAAGGGTGAAAGCAGCCTTTTTAGATTTGCCTCTCTGGGGCACTCATGGTCCTGGGTGGGGAGATCTCAGTCCAGACATTAAAATGCCCTTTTACATGACAGTTTGATGAATCATAGAACCAGAGAACGGTTTGGTTTGTGTTGGATGTCATCAGTCCAACCCCCTGCAATGAACAGGGACATCTTCCACTACTCCAAGTGGCTCAGAGACCTGTCCAACCGTACCTTGACATTTTCCAGGGATGGCAGCCACCACTTCTCTGGGAAACATGAGCCAGTGTCTCACCACCTTACCCGTGAAACATTTCTTCTTTTTATCTGGTCAGAATTGATCCTCTTTCAATTTAAAATGATCAACCCTTTTCCCATCGCTATGGGCCCTGATAAAATGTTTTCCACATTTTTCTTAAAGAGATCTTTAAGTACTGAGAGGCTGCAAAAAGATCTCTCCAGAGCCCTCTCTTCTCCATGTGAACACCTCCAACTCTCCCAGCCTGGCTCCAAAGCAGAGGAACTCCAAACCCCGGGGCATCTCTGTGGCCCTCTGTGCCTGCTCCAGGCATATTTTAGACAGAACATGACCTCACCTAACCCCAGTTTGGGGGCCTGTCCAGCGTCTCCCCTAGGAATGAATCACTGCCTGGTCTTGAGGAGGTTTTTGTAGCTCTGACTAGAGCTCTGTTGACCCAGTGCTGTGCCTTGGGCTGATCATGCCTCCTGTACAGAACCAGACTTTGCACTTGCAGATTTAAGAAGGTTTGAAGCCCCAAAATGCCAAAGGTCTGAGAGCTGGGGCTGTTCATCCTGGAAAAGGCTCTGAGCAGACCTTAATGCTCCTTTGAGTGCTTAAATAGGCTCCAAGAGAGTTGGAGGAGGATTTTGGCTGAGTCTTGGGTGGCAGGACAGGGGGAATGGCTTTTCACCATGGGGTGTTAGTAAGAAATTCCTGGTTGTGGGGGTGGAGAGGCCCTGGCACAGGGTGCCCAGAGAAGCTGTGGATGCCCCTGGATCCTTGAGAGTGTTCAAAGCCAGGCTGGATGGGGCCTGAGCAACCCGAGCTAGTGGAAGATGTTCCTGCCTGTGGCATGAGGGGTGGAAAAACAACCCTTTAATCCAAACAATTTTGTGATTCTATGATTCTGTGATAGCACAAAGAGCAGAATTTAAAAGTTTCCTTTGTATTGCACACACTGATTAAAAAATTTTATTTTCCAATGTCTTCTATACTAGTTGGTTAAGAGGTAACCTATTGTTGGAAGTACTTAATTATAATAAAGAGAGAGAAATTTATACTAAACTCAAAAAAGCATGAACATTTGTTTCAGAAATCAACAGAATATTATGTAGATATTTATTAAGTAAATCATGGAAATGCTACATTTTACAAGTGAGTGTCAGTCTGTCGTGGTTTGAAGCCAATCGAGAATTGGTTTTTTGATTGGCATGGGTTTTGGCCACTTGTGGCGACTTTGGAAGACATTCTTTAAGTGTTTCCTGTCCGAGTTTTTTTTTCTCTCTTCAAGTTCCGGCCGCAGATGGGTTAGCATCTCCGTGAGTTGGAGGCCCCGGGGTCCCCACGCCGCCTCCCCTTGGGGCGTGCGGCGGCCCCGGGGCCAGGGCTGGGGCCGGGCCAGGTGTCTGTGGGAGAGAAGAGATGATTCCCCCCCCCCCTCCCCCGGTTCGGATGGATTTTGTAGCAGCCGTGAAGTGCTCGGTGGGGGGAGGGCTGTGGGCCCGAGCCCTGGCCCCGGCGAGAGCAAGAAAAAGCTTGCAGCGGCTCTGGGCTGGACTCGCCCTGGATTAGGGCTGAGGAGTGGACTGTCGGCGTGAGTTTTCTTCCTGCCTCCTTTGCAGCTTTGGAAAAGTTTCGGGCGGCCGCGCCGGCAGAGATCACGTGACCATCGCAGGCCCGACTGGAAGCATTTAACCCTTTTCCCTCCTCCATAAGAAGCAGTGAGTGAAGATGGAGAGGAAACAGCATGAACTGAAGCCAAAGAAAGAAGAATTGCTAAAGAAAGGGGATGGAGGAAGTGGACACGTTGTCTGGACTTCTCTAGATAAGTCATAGAGATATGGAGGAAGATCAAATTGCGATTCAGGGGAATTGCGAGCTCTGGTCAAAGGTCTTATTGTTGGGTTTAAAGCCCCCGCTCCTGGGCGAAAAGGAGGTGAAGCCCCCGCTCCTGGGCGAAAAGGAGGTCAAGCCCCGGCTCCTGGGCGAAAAGGAGGTCTCTATTTGCTGATAGAGACGATGTTAGAGGAGGAGAAAACCTTTGTAGTATACCAGAGTAAGAATTCTTAAAAAGGAGACCCTGAATGTGCTACAGCCCATGGGCAGCTTGAAAGCTTGCTAATGGTTCCCTATGATGCTAGAGAGACTACTCTCCCAAGAGGTGTAAAGTTAAGTTTTAATGGTAGAATTGGCTAAAATCATAGCTTTCCTCTATGTTGTGTAGAAAGAGAGTGGTTTGTGGAGGAGAAAAGGGTCTGGTGTTAGTTTTTTTCCTTTTTTTTCCTTTTTCCTTTAGTGTGTATTAATAAACTGTTCCTTCACTAGTAAGTTGAGTTTGTCTTTGCCTTTTCTTCCAAAAATCCCATCTCATTTTTGGTAAAGAAATTTGGTGAGTTTAAAACCATGACATTAAATGGTGGCCCGTACGGGGAGATCAGCTTAAACCGTGACACAGTCATACAGAAATACTGTTGAACATCTGAAAACCTAAAACTTCACCAGAAGATACTGCCAACAGTTCACCACAAATATTTTACAGTCAGATCTTTGTGCTGTTTGCAAAAATACATGGTTTGGCTTTTTCCCCCCTCCCAAACTCAAAAATCATGCTAGATTTTATTTCACCTGCTACAAGAAAAGCAGATTTTCCTGGTGTGACTTTAATGTGTGTAGGCTCCTGTCAGCTGAAGGACCTGAGCACATGGAATATTTTTTGTGAAGATATGAGCTTCCACATGAGACAGAGTTTGTCCATGAGCCAGGCAGAAAGGCGGCTGAGTTAATGCCTGTTGAGGTGATCTGCACTGCTGGGTGCAAGACCAGCTTCCCTCTTCCCTACCTGCACAGCCTGGGAGCTTGGGCAGAGGTGGCACATGGCTGGTGTCCTGCAGAGCTCTGCTGGACTGGTCCTCAAACGTCCCCTTCCCACAGTGGGGCAGAAAGAAGTGGCAGAGCAGCAGCTTCACAGAATCATGGAATTGTTGCCAAGGCCACCACTAACCCATGTCCCTGTGTGTCACATCCACAAGGCCTTTAAAACCCTCCAGGGAAGGCTGCCCCTAACAGCCTGTTTCTAGGCTTGATAACAATTTCTAGAGAGATATTATTCCCAATATCCAATTTAAACCTCCCCTGGCACAGCTTGAGGCTGCTCCCTCTCTTCTTGTCCTTTGTTCCCTGGGAGCAGATCCTGACCCCCCAGGCTATCTCCTCTTGTCAGGAGCTGTGCAGAGCCAGAAGGTCCCCCCTGAGCCCCCTGAGCTACAGCAGCAGGCTGGGAGAATGCAGCATTTTGCTGTTTGATATTCATGGGCTGAGGTCAGTGTAGGGAGGGAGAGAATTTAAGAAGATCAGCTCAAATTAGTTCTGTTTGTGCATTGACTGAACAGAGCCATTTTATCGCACAGGAAAGGGACAGCAATGACTTTCTTGCTGTCCCCTCCTTTGCTAACCCATCACCAAGTTCTAGTATTAAGAGAAATCATGAGATTAGCACAAAAATCACAAGAATCATGTCCATCTTATATTTGTTGATTGCTAATGAACATCTCTCTCCGCAGGGTTTGAGAGATCCTCCAGGTAGAATTCTTCACAACCTATTTTCTACTTGGCAAAGAGTGCTCTTTATTCCATTTCTCTGCTACAATGAAACTTTATAAGATGCCTCCTATTGCTGTCATAAGCTGTTTAGCAATTAATTTGAAGTCCCCTCATAGGATGAAAGATGCTCTTTATTTCTTTATGTCTGATTTCAGTGTCTTCAATTTCACAGAGAGATTTTTCTTTTCAGCTTATAAGTAATTTTCCCATTGCTTATAACTCAAGTGTCTTTTCAGACATATGTGCTTTAAAATCATAACAGGCTGATCTTGGCAAAGGTCCTTCCAGCACAGCACAGTCCTACCTAATAGAAATCTCCTTAACAGAACAAACAGATGTGGTGGGAAAAGCCTCTCCATGCAGAAGGTGGTGTTGGACATTGTAGCACACAAATTGTGATCTGTTGGGCAAACACCTCATGCTCTTGCTTTAAAATGTGCTGAGCTTCATCTCCTTCTCGGGTCTCTATGCCTCACAGCAAGACCTCTCATGTTTCTTCATCATCAGGTAATAAGCTCGGTTGGCTTCTGGGTAGGTGACTTTGGAGAGTGGCAGCTTGCAGATGGCAGAGCTGTTTGTGGTCATTAGCAGGAAGGTCAGTGCAGATAGGCAAAAAGGCCAGGTTCCTGATGGCACCCCAAACTGCAAAGAAAAATGACAAACCACCTATTTACTATGTGTCTTTCTTTTATTAGAGTAACACTCAGAGCCAGCCGCCTCAGAACAAGGTTCTGGAGGAAGTCTAGACTCTGTTTTGCATTGAGTCTTTCCTTAGGGTGGCTGGGTTTCTTTATCAGGTCTTGCCATTTTGTATTAGCCTGCAACATCTGCCAGCTCTGGTGAGAGGGCTGCCTGCCCTTTGTTCATCTGCCATGGTGAAGGTTTCTTGGGTGGACATGAGGTAGGAAAGGGTGGCAATGAGACAGCAGAGTGGATAACAGAAACCTTCAGCTATATCCTGGGCTGTTGTACTGACTGACTTATGGCAACTGAGAAAAGAAGTTAACCAAAATTTAATGTTTCTTTACACACATGCAGGGCCCTTTTCCCAATTGCTTCAGGCATGAAGTAAATATCTGAAAGAGGGGAGATGTTCTGCAGCCTGCCACTGCCTCAAGTGGATCCAGGAGAGCTGGAGAGGGACTTTGGATGAGGGCCTAGGCAGGATAGGGGGGACGGCTTTCCTCTGACAGAGGGCAGGGTTAGATGGGATATGGGGAAGAAATTCTTCCCTGTGAGGGGGGTGAGGCCCTGGGACAGGGTGCCCAGAGCAGCTGTGGCTGCCCCTGGATCCCTGAAAGTGTCCAAGGCCAGACTGGAGCAACCTGGGCTAGTGGAAGGTGTCCCTGCCCATGGCAGGGGGTGAAATTGGATGAGGTTTAAGGTGCCTTTCAACCCAAATCTTTTCATGATTCTGTGATCTCCTGAGTTTACACAGCTGAGCTGTGGGAGTTCATGCAAACTAGGATGGAAAGTGGTAAGTGATGATTCCAAGTTGCCTGTTCCTGTGGGAATCACACCAGCCCCCGGGCAGATAGTAACCCCTCTCCCAGACCATTTCTGCCTATGGCTGAATTTTTCTCCACATCTTGGTGTTTTGTCTGACAAGGCAGGGAAATTCAGTGTTGGAAATCAGCCCTTAGCTAATGCAATACTTACCACAGACAACATGTGGGTCACTGCAGCTCCTAGGTAGGCAGTGAAGAGTGCTGTGAAAAAGAAAGACAGTTCTGGTGGGTTCAGCTACTCACAGAGTAGAACAGCAATGACAAACATCTCTCTTTCTGCCTCGAGTAGCTCAGCCAATGATTATGACCCTGTCTGGACAATATCCTGCTAAACCCCTTCCTGTGTCCCTTCCAACCTGGAGCTTATGGAAGGGGCAAAACAAACAAACGAACAAACAAACAAACAAACAAAACTAGAGTGATGAAAAATGTGCTATAGTATCATGTGCTTTTGAAAAATGCACTGACATGGAAATCATGTAGCTTGATGGATGGGGTTAAATAGGAAAATAACCCTTCTATCTATCCTGCCTCCAGGGCTTAAAGGAGGGTCAATGACAAGCTAAATCTTTCTCATATGGGCACTGAATGAGCAATAGTTTCACTCCCAGCTTGCTCCGAGATTGAAATTTCATGTGGAATTGCCTTATAAATAATTCTTCAATCTTGCTGTATTGCCTAGCTCATGCCTTTGACCCATTTCAAGAGGATGGGGAATGTGTACTGTCTAACTACAGTAGAGCTCCATTTTTCTCAAAGGTTAGACATGTCCTTCTTCAAAGAAGGAATTTGAGCTGGTATCTATGGCTGGAAAAAACCAACATGATTCATCCAGCAGTGAACGAACAAACACAATTAATGACTCAAAACAAAGCATCCGATTTCAAAGACCTTATTTAACATGTGTCCACTGATCACAGCTCTTGCTTTAAGCACAACTCTTGGCCAAAAGTGAAAGCACAGGGTGTGTTAAAGCCGTGGCTCCAACGCCCAGTTCCACCACTTGTCAGCCTCACCTACATCCATCTGCCTGCCTGGAGGTGCCCACATGGCTCCAGCCCACCTCTGCTGCAAAGGTGTCCTGTCTCACTTCAATGGGAGGTGAAAACCGCTGGATACCTACCACAGGCCATGGCCAGGAGGTGTGTCTGCCAGGTGAGAGCCAAGAACATGCCCCCAATGGCAGCACAGGACAGGCAGCTGTTGTAGCCCCACAGCCCTAAGTAGATTTGGTTAAACGGCGTTGCTAAGCTCAGCCCTGGAAAATAAAGTCAGAGACGTGTCATTCCTTGGCCAAAAAGATAAAAATGGTGGAGAAGTGGCATGAGCCCAGATTTTCAAAGGTTCTAGCCAGCATTTGTACATGGAGCTGTTTGTAGTTGTGTTGCTATGGTCTAAGGGAATTGTGGCAGAATTTTCCTGTTGCTGCTGAGCTGAATTTGGTGATTTAATTTCAACAGAACACACATGAGTGAATGAGCCTACACGTGAACCATGAATGCATCCCTGAGGCCTGCACATTCAGGCTGATGGCTATAACTTTCATTGATCTGCCCCTAAACCCACTAGGATACACTCGGAAATTAAGTATTTAACAGTAAAAATTAATCTCAGCACAACAGACGCTTCTTTGCTGTGAAGGTTTCCACTGCCATAAAACAAGGTAAGAGAATGGGGAAGTCAATCAAAAGAAGTCTTAAAACAGAAATCTGAGTATATTTTGTTTCCAAGCAGCCATTCTTCAGTGGATGAAATACTTGTGACTTTAAGTGCTCCCCTCATTGTAGTTCCTGTTTTACTCTCCATGCTTTTATATAAATCTGTGGCACAAGACAATTCATTACCTGCCAGCATCCCCACTGCTGAACCGATGACTGCATGGACACAAAGGAGTGGAGAGGAGATAAATAACCCAATCAGGAAAATTCCCCCAGTCCAGGGATTGTCGCAACCATAAACCTGGCCCACGCCGACTGGAATGGATTGCAGGAGCTGTAGAAATTAACAAACCAAACCAAACCAAACCAAACAAGACAACTTGTTATCAGCTTTGTAACCTTTTTTTATTTTTTTTTTTAAACATATTTTTCTTGGCCAGGCTCGCGTTTGGCATTTGTTGGATGCAGTCTGTCTTTCTAAGTGAAACATTTGGACACGTCTTGGGAGACAGCAGGGCATTTCCACAGGGTTTCCCTTCAATGAAAATGGAGTCATGGCTTGTTCCCTAGACCTGAGCGCCTCTGCCATATTTTTGCTCTAAGATCAAAGATTTAAAAGATTTTGTGTAAGGGTTTAATCATCCTCTTTGCTTGTGCTGCTGACTTGACCATTTTCCCATATCCATAGGGACCATGAGAGTGAACCTAGGGGATGGTTCCCTTGGAATTCACTAGAAATATGAGAAAGAGTTGCTGGGCTGTGGGACAGAGCTCAGCTTGGTCACAGCTTAGAGATGATTCTGAGGCACTTTTCCATATACAGTCTACATAAAACTATGTGCCACTGTAAATGTTCTTTGAGAAATGTCACTTGTGGGTTTCTATTTAGTGTCAATTAACTTCCTTTTCTTAATCACTCCCTGGGAACCCCTTAAAATACTCAGCTGAGCCTTAGGAGAAAGTAGTTACTATGGTATTTGTATTGTTTATGGTAATCCAGGAGAATAAACTGTTCCTTTGGAAAGGTCCCACTTGAATATAAATTAGAAATATGTGAATGTGTACCTGTGCCCAAATTTTTAACCATTCTACTACAGTAATATCTGCTTGCTTGTCTTTAATCAGATAGATGCAATTTTATAAATGGCCTGTATCTGAAAAATTAAAATTACCCTGTGAGTTAACTGGAATTCTCAGCACAACCTTAGCTATGGGGAGATGATCAGTATATGCATAGAAATAGAAATGGGTAACTAGATTCAAAACAGTGTTTGAAGATTATGATCTATACACTTGGATCCAATTGAACATGAAAAGATTCTCATTTTCAAGCTATCAAAAATGTACATTCCTAGAGTAAACTCTTATATTTTGGAAAATAGTTCTCCTATAAATCAAATTTTGTACTGCCAGCCCATAATGCAGTAACATAGGAGGTGGATCAATTGGAGCCAGTCCAGAGGAGGGTGACAAAGATGGTCCAAGGGCTGGAGCCCCTCTGCTCTGGAGCCAGGCTGGCAGAGCTGGAGATGTTCATCCGGAGAAGAGTCCAGGGAGACCTCAGAGCCCCTTCCAGTGCCTAAGGGGCTCCTGGAGAGCTGGAGAGGGACTTGGGACAAGGCATGGAGGGACAGGACACAGGAAATGGCTTCCCACTGCCAGAGGGCAGGGACAGATGGGATATTGGGAAGGAATTCCTGGCTGTGAGGATGGTGAGGCCCTGGAACAGGGTGCCCAGAGAAGCTGTGGCTGTTCCTGGATCCCTGGGAAGTGTCCAAGGCCAGGCTGGACAGGGCTTGGAGCAACCTGGAATAGTGAAAAGTGTCCCTGCCTATTGCAAGGGAGTGGGACTAGATGGCCATTTAAGGTCCCATCCAACACAAACCATAGGAATTTATAAAGGAAGGTAAAACATTTCTGCAGTGTTTTCAATTGTAAATGAAGGAGACTGTTACCCTTAAGACATCCTACCATTGTGATTTCAGCATCTGACCAGGTGATATTTGGTGTTGCCGTTGCAGGACGAATGACAGTTGTAGGGAAGAAGAGGTTGTGTGGTCCTGAAGCAGCCAGATAGAGGGTCAAGGCCAAGTTGAAAGGCAAGGTGAGAACAGGTAGGTCCCACTTAGAGAAAACAGCACTTAAAGCACTGGTGAAAATAGGGCTGAAAGAAAAACAAATTGGTCTCACTAGAAGCTTGTCAGATAGATAGGCTAAAATCACACCAGGACCATATCCAACCATAAACCCAGCTGCAGAAAATTTGGTCTATTTAAAATAAAAAAGCCAAACCAAACCACCCTCTCCTCCTTCAATCTGTTTAATTGCTTCAATCTTTCCGATCCAATCAGTGACAAGAAAGGGTCACTCCCTAAATTTTCTACCCCTCCAAAGGCAATTATCAATGTATAGATTCCTGTCATGTTATGTTAATATGTATGGTGAGTTTGACGAGCGTGAAGGAGACTTCATGCTCATCCAGTGCTTTAATGGAGTTATTCCCCAGCTCAATGCCAGTGTTCACCTTTTCTTTTTAGCACCTGGAGTGGACTGAGACTACAATACCCACGCTGGGTCTGAGTGGACTGTGGACTGTGAGTGTGGCTGTGCGCCCTTGCTCAAGCTTGGGGATCAGCAGTAAAAGCTGACATCAAAGTGACTTCAGGAACTTCACAGGAAGAAGTGAAGTTCAGGCAGAAAAATTACATGTGTGGTTTTAGCAATCTGCAGCTACACATTTTGGGGTCAAAGACCAGGTTTCAAATTTTTTTTTTCTGGCCAAATACCTAGTGGATTATGGTGTCATATATATGAGTAAAATATTATTAACTGTTTGTTTTGATTAGTGTCAACCATCACGTCTTGGGAACACTGAACAGCTTCTGTGCTTGGAGAAGTAAATTTTCATGACATTTTTATATGGTGACTTAAATAGATGAAACATTTGTGGTTGACGATGGTAAAAAATGGTGGAAATAATGTTCTTGAAACAGAAATGAATTGATGCATCACAGCAACATGACTCAGATTCAGAATATTGAATTACACATGATCAGCCACTGATTTTTGTTTTCCCCACTGGGATTATTTGTGATAATGTGGGTATTTTTATTTGTTTCTGGATTACATCTGAGTTAAAAAGTGTAAATAACAATGCAGATTTAACAGTACATATTTTTAATTGTGTTCCCTTTCCACTGCTGTCTGCTTAGAAACGCAACAGCTCAGTCTCACATGAGGGGACTCTGGGGCTGGAAGGAGAAGCAGAGGAGCCATCTGACTTACCAGGTCATGGACACCAGTGCCACTGGCAGGAGGAGCCACCAGTTGTAGTCTCCATCAACAGAGAAGACAGCCATCAGCAATCCCACCAAGACCCCGTTGTATCCATACAGGCCTGCTGCTATGGCTGATCTGTGTGGAGGGAACAGCTGTCTTGAAGTCTTCTCCCCTGAGGATGCTTTGCTCACATCAGCCCTCCCTCCCCACCCAACTGTGACTCTGTTTGGGGATGATCTGCTGGAGCTCATCCACTGGCATTTGATTTTGCACACTTGGGTGCAAAGCACCTACCCCTTCTGCAGGTTTGTCCAGTGCCCCTCTGCACCGGGTGCAGCTGCTGGGAGGATCTGTCTGGTCCTACCAGACCAGATACATTCCCAGTCAAGGCTAGATCACACAATCATAGAAGATTTAGGTTGGAAAGGACCCTGAAGACCACCTGGTTCCAACTCTATGCCATGGGCAGGGACACTTCCCACTAAATTCAGGCTTCTCATCCACATTGAACATCTAACACATAAATCAGCACAGAAGTGGCCACCTGAGAGAGAAAAGGATGGACTTACCTGTCCTGACCCAGAATAAGTGCTGTTAAAGTTGAGACAACTGTTGCCACACATCCAGTGAGTGTCCACCACGGGTTCTGCAGAAGGAGGCCGGCCAAAATGACCAGCCCACTGAGGGGATTGTTGACAAACATCACCTGGGATATCCCACGCAGCACCCAGTCAAGGAGCTGGATCATGAGAGGTTTGTCTGGAAAAGATTAAATTCAGTGATAAAACAAGCCCCCTAAAGTCTGCAGATGGTACTGATTTGGGATGTATTTTTGAAACTCAGGAAGAGTTTTGGCAGTGGGACTTGGAACCACGACTGAAGCAATGAATCAACAAGACTGTAAAACCTGACAGGGATTTATTGTGGTCTACACTGAAGTCTTACAGCTGGAAAACTGAGATGAACAGTGAGGTTGCCAGAACTCTGCGTTATAAAGTACCCTGGACCAGATTCATACGAACCAGCTAATTTATGATGTCTGTGGCTCAGATGGCAAATCGTGTGTGTGTCTCACTGCTGATTTATTACAGGGACAAAACATACCTACCTATGTGTAATTTCACTTCACAGTGGCACTAGGCTTGACAGAAACTGCTCAGCTGAAAGGACATGGAGTGTTAAGAAGAATGGCAGAGTACAGAATAACCATCCAGGGCTATGTTCTGTGGGACTAAATTCAGTTTGTACATGGCATGCTGGGAGGTAAATGTCATCTCAGACATGCCCAAGATTTAAGCAGTATGTGCATCTCTATACAAAACTGATTTTCTCCCCTACAAAATGGACATAAATCAGAGTAGAGGTAGTTTCTGTACTACTACTCTAACTGGAATCACATCACTGAGAAGTTAGTTATTACTCCTTTGATGTACTTTTTATTTGGAATCTGCTGTCATTAGTCACACTGAAGCAGGTTTACCTTTCAGCCAGGTTCCAAAATCCTTCATGTCTCCAGTGAGGTAACCCACAGCTCTGCAAAAACTCTTCCCGCCTGTGCTCAGTGGATTCTGCTTCATTGGCATTCTTTCCCCCTTAGTTTCTATCTTGACATCAACACAGTTTTCCATGTTGATATTCTGAACCTTTGGTAAAATTCAAGGGAAAAGAAAAAAGAGAGTTCATTACAATGCCTCTTTCTGATCCCTGTTTATTCTCTTTACCACATAACTGCTCACCATGTGTTACTTTGGAGCCAGAAAGAGGAAAAGCCTTACTCTGAACATCTGATTCTTTTGTCTCCATAAGTACATTCCCTTTTCATGTGCCCTGTCCTCCCAGACTCCCATGCAGTTACAAGGAGATGTTTCATTTATTAAGCTTCTCTGCTGCTTAACCCGTATTTCCAGTTTGAATTTATCCATCTGCCATCAATAATAGGCACCTAAATTCAGTTTCATAATCACCTTTTGGGATCAGTTCAGCCTTTCTCATGAGCATGGGCTTAGCCTGGGGGTTGTCCACGGTGCCTTATTCTGTTACTCACATGCAGTCATACATTCCTTTTTCTCATTTGAACTGCACTATAAGCTGACCAATCTTTAGAAGTACCCAGCATTGACTCAAGGGTTTGATGCCCAAATTCACAGTTGTTGCTTTCCACTCTGCCTTAGTTATGTTGCTTTCTTCTCTGTTGAGACAATATTGCAGACCACATGTTGGAAGCTGTAGTAAGAAACCCTCAGAGACTAATGAAAATACAGTTATTAAATTCAGCAGGTGCTATAAAAGGCTAAAAAAAGGTAAGAGACCATTATAGGCTTAGCAAAGCTGTTTAGGCCTGAATTAGGTGTTTGGGGTGCAGAACTGGGAGATGGGATCCCCTTTGGGACATCCATGCTTTGCATAAGGAGCTGCTGGAATAATCTTTGGCACTGCATACCGTCCAGACAAGATTATTCAGGCATGTGTATCAGAGGCTTACAGCTAACAGTAAAAACCAGAGACTATAGCCAATTCATTGTTTGTCAAAGAGCCAATCCTGAATATAAAGCCAGCAAATAAATAAAAACCCCTGTTCCTGGAGAATGCTCAGTTTCCTGAACTAATTCTTGGTAGTTATCAAGCAAACACTAGACAATATGTGTCGTGTGAATACAGAACCAGTGGTGCTTCAGGCCTAACCAGTGAGTGTCACCTTGTGCAAAATATAAGGAATTTATATTGGGAGTTGATAGCCTAAATAGGATGATACAGACACACTGGTCTTGTGTGAGTCCTTAACTCACTCAAAACTTTACTAAAAGCCTTGTGAACAGCTAGGGGAGAAAACCCATAGTTCACAAACACAGATGCTGAGTACTTAAGCTGCTTCACGCCCAGGCATTGCACTTCCAGACCCTCCAGTGTGGTTAAAAGCAACACTGAGTTTGTTTAGGGGAATGCCTGGTTAATGCAGCATGGATTAATCCTGGCCAGTTTCTCACTCTTATGGTACTGGAGGGCTGGTGGTGACCTTTCAGGAAGCAGTAAATATTTGCACAAACAATAAATGGACATTTTCTACCTTCTGTGCAGCTAATAAAAGGATAGATTCTGTATGAGAAGCTGATGACAGGACCAGTATACACAGAAAAGTATGGAGTTTGGCTTTGTATTGGACATGAAGGTAAGGACCTCAAATAAAAAGGCTAAGGAAGAAAAGAAAAGGAGGAAAGAGTGGTGCTAGAGATGGTGTCTTGATACAGGAAGACTCTTTTGGGGTTTGTTATAATTCATTACCTTAATCCATTAACCTTCAGTTTTTTCATACTTTATTCTGGAATAAGTGAGTTGAATGTACTTTGAGTTAAATTGAAATTTCCAGCCAAGATAAATGCTCTCCATTTGGTGAAAGTGCATTTACATTTTCCTTTTAAAGGGTCTCCTTCTCTATGCAGCTTGGGCTTTCCCTGTTGCTAACCCATAAAATGAAGCATTGCTGCACTGCGGAGCAATGCTGTGAGACACATGCTGGCATGCCCTCTGTGTTCCCCTGCATGCTGAGTGAGGAGCTGTTTGTACTCAGGGGTCTGCAGAACAGGGTGTAATGTGCATATGAAGTATTGGAGTCACTGTCCAGTCCACTTGTACAGTGGAGATAAAAATGGATGAAGCTGTGGGCCTGCATTCATTAAAAAATGATGTATTGCTTTAGTGTATAAAGGCAAGTGTGAGCTGGCAGTGCTCCTCTGTGCTGGGTTTCCATGGGCAGAAATTAAGCCAGCTCACTGCAGTTGGCACAGCAGAAAGGCCAGGTGACCTGGTGAGTCACTTGCACTAACCTGTCTCAAACGTCACCCTCAGTGAATACCCCATGTACCGGAGTATTCAGAGTCACAAAGGCTGTGGGGTGATCGTGGTTACCTTCTGTCCAGTAGTGCTGCTCAAACTCATGTTCATTATGTCATAGAGTCATAGAATACTTTGTGCTGGAAGGGACCTATAAAGACCATCTATTCCAACCCCTCAGGCAGTCAGTCCCATTTGATCTAGGGATGGGTCTCTCTAGAGAGGGACTACAGGAACTTCACCCATTCAGGAGAGCAGGAAGTGAGTGACCAGACAAGGGGCAGTGGCTTCAAACTGAGAGAAGGCAGGGTTAGATTACACATTAGGAAGAAATTGTTCCATGTCAGGATGGTGAGGCCCTGTCAGAGATTGCCCAGAGAAGCTATGGCTGCCCCATCCCTGGAAGTGTCCAAGGCTAGGCTGGAGCAGCCTGGGTAGTGGGAGATGTCCCTGCCCATGGCAGGGGGTTGGAACCAGATGAGCTTTAAAGATCCCTTCCAACCCAAACCATTCTGTGATTATTTATGCTAAGGGAGAATGAAACCGTTATTGAACAACCTTCTCTCCTGCAGAGCAGCCAGTTGGGAAGTGGGTGTAGGCCAAGAAAACCTTTGGTTTTGGATGGAGTCTTCACGACACAGTAAAGACCCAAATCCAGCCTCACTGGTTTCATGACCTCCCTGAATCCCATCCCAGGCACTGTGTGGGGACTGCACCCTGTGTGAGGGGGTTTTGTTGTCACCAGAGCCCTGAGACTCATCCCATCTGTTCAGAAACACAAAGTATGAAAGACTTGCACTACTTCTACTTAGTTGTCCAAAAAGAGCGTAAAGAGGTAGTGAAACACGTGGAAACTGACACCAGCATAAAATTTTTTAGGCATTTTTAGTGATTTTACAAAGCAGTAACTACCATATATATGCATGGATTAATGATTTGTTAACATGTTATGTTGCTTCAGGGAGTAGGTGATAGCAGGTATTGAGAAAGAAGAGAATGCAAAAGGTGTCTTATAGCAGAATTGTGGATATGCTCAGAGAATTTTAACACACTGATGTCTGAATAATAATGCAGACTGAAGTGTACATATTCTGATGGGGATTTCATGTGTGCTGGTCTGCAGAAGGTCTTTTGAAGACCTGCAGTTGATGTTTTGCAAACACGTGGTTTTCACTGAAAGTGTTGGTTTTTTAGTGCACTAAGGAAGGAAATGGAAATAATTGCAAAAGAAGTGTTCTGCTGAAACAGACTGCTTGGTTTCTGGAGGGGGGTAGGATTGGCAATTTTTAAAAAATTATTATTGATTTTTATTAGTCAGTGAAAAAAGTGTTTTTTAAAGACTAAAGTCCTGTTCTCAGACAGGCAGCTTGGAGAACACTGCCTTGTCTCACATAAAGTCTACAGAAGTATTCCAGCCCTGCAGTGCAAGCTCCCAGTACTAATGTGTAACTGGTGAGATACAGGAGCAGCAGCAGAACCCAGGCAGAGCCAGTGTGAGTGCTGTTTTCCTCTCAGTGGTGCAAGTGCAAGTGATTTGTAGTGTGCAGAAAAGTTATTTAAAACCATTTTCATGGGAAGTGAGAGCTTCCCATGAAACAAAACAGAAAATAAAAGATGTTTCTCCTTTATTAAGGTGAAATCATCACAGGGCCAAGATGTTAATCTACTGTGTTTTTTTAATCATCTTTTCAGAGTTAATAAATGTCCTGTAGCAAAGTACTGACGTTATGCAACCCCATGTCTCCCTAAATCAATTTTCCTTCCACTTGTGTACACTTCCTCCCTGTCACGCCATACCCACGGCATCTCAGTCATGCCTTGTTAAAGCTGGCTCCGTGCTGGGGCTGCACTCTTGCAGCACCCGGCCCTGCAAATACTCCTTTATTCACCTGCTGGGGAGGAGACAAGCCCGGCCACACATTCGTTTTGTGTTGTGCATGGTAAGAAGCAGTGTTGTGCTTGCACCTGGGAGAGGGACAGTCTTTAACTTGGCTGATTGCTACTCCCAGTAATGGGCTCTTCCAACCTGGACATTGGGCTTTTACCTGTGAAAATGCAGCAAAATTATCTAGTGCTTTCTCTTCTTGCTGGAATTTTCCTCTCTCCCTGCCAAAATTCAGGTTTCTCTGAGGGTTTAATTTATGGTGAGGTATTTGTTTGTCCAAGGACCTGAGGACCTGCTACTGCACAATCACAACCATTGTATCTTGCATTCTCTGAATTGTTGCTGAGAAGTCTGCAGGCAGCCAAACTCTGTGTGCAGCCTGCTTTTAGAGGAATTCCTGCATCCAAGCACAATAGGCGGAAAGGGCCAGACTCTCAGCAGCTCTAAATCCAGCACAGTCTGTGTGATGTTACCAGGGGTGTAGTAAAGCTGGATTAATATTGTGCTAGGCATAGGAACACACGCAAGCACAAGCACAATCCTTGAAACAGATTATAATGCACTTGACCCTCACTGGAAAAAAAAAATTGTTCAGTTTCTCCCATAGAAGACCTATTTCAAAGTATTAGTTCAAAAGAGAGCTTACCCCTCAGATTCAAATATTCATTAAGCTCAAATGCAATTCAGTTTTCAGAGATCTGTCTCTCAGGAACAGGGAAACACAGAGACACTATCACATCAGCTGTGTATTATTACTATCTGGGCATTTTCATTTGGCAGAATGGAAAGGCAGTAGTAGGAAGTGTTAAGGAGTTCTGATTATTTCTTCTTTTTTTATTGATTTCTTTTCACTTTTTCCTCCAAGGTTCAGCCACCTGGGCTAAGCAGTACTAATAAATCCTCACCCTGCTAGAAGCTTCTTGGTAAGTGATATTCTTGTGCTCCTCCTGAGCCCCAGCTGTTCTCCTTCAGCAGGACTGCTCAAATGCTGTTTGCCAGGTGTTTTGAGGGAAAGATCCAGGTAAGTCAGCAACAGGGTTCATTAAAAGGAAAGAACAGAGTGCTCTTACCTCTCAGATGAGCTCAGGAGTCGTTGCAGATTTGCTGGTTAGGCCAGAAGGAAAGTAGGGAAAAAGAAAACGTCCCACTGGCTTATATAGGCTAGCATGGCTCCTGTCCTGATATTACTGATTTGTTTCTCCTCCCACTTAGTGAGCTCCAAGTGAATGTTAAGAAGGTTCCCCTTTGAATTCTCCACCTTTCCTCTTGCTCTGTCCTGGGTTTCTTGCCAGCACTCTATCTAAATGTCCTCTTTCCTGCTGTTGTTTGTTGGGTTTTTTTCCTTTAATGATTTTATTTTTACTTTTTAAAAAAATTAATTCTCGTTTAACTTTATCCTTTCTCCTTCTTTACCACTTAAAAGGACAGAAGAGTTTTAAAATGGACTCTCAGTGTATCTGAGCTTGACTTCTCCAACATTATCCTCCTTATCCAATACAACTTAGCATCCTTCCCTATCAAAATTCTGACCTGGGAATGTGCAACATGGCATTTTGCAGCCTCTCAATTTTTCCTGTTTCTGGGTAGCTTTCAGAAGCACTATTCTGCTAATGAAATGCAGTGGAAGACCTAGTGACCTTCCATTGTTTAATTACTTTTTATTGATTATTTCAGAAATTCAAAGGGTATTCTTCTTTCTGTTTCTTTTTTTTTTTTTTTTTAAAAATTTAACCTATCCTCCCCATCTCACTGGAGGAATCTGAAATATCTGAAATGTAGCATATTTGAGAGGTTTATAAGGCTGTGAAAGTGCTCCAAATGACACAGAAGAGGCTGAAGAGGGAAGTCTTGAATAGTAACACAGCGGAAAGGGCAGAGAAGAAGATGGTGAACTTAAGGGACCTTTTAGGCTAATTTAAGCCATAGTGGAATTCACTTTAGGAGTCTTTCACAGTGATGGCTGAGAGAAGCAACCTTGCAAATTGAGCTGGGTGCTGGAGAGAATGTTTTATTGTTGAACCAGGACCCATCTAGCTTTATGACTTTGCTTCCCCCAGCCCTGTGGAAACAGCCTTAGTGTGCACATGAGCCAGAGGGATGTTATTCTCACTGCACTCATTCCCAGGGTGCAGCTCTTTTTGATAGAGGTGTTTTTAACAGCAGACTGGATTTTTTTCTCCTGTAAGAGGAGGACATCTGATAAAAGCTGTGAGCTTAGCATTGCTGCAAGAGCTAGTCTTCCTCTATCAAACAGGCAGCAGCCCTTGTGAGTGAGCCAGAGTCTGTCATTCTGTGCCTTGGCACCCAGTAGAACATGAAATTTTGCAGGGGAGCTGCTTCACTCTAGTGCGATTAACATGTTTTCCCTTTACCATTAATTTCTGCTTGGGCTGCCTTTGCTTTCTGACTGGTGAAATGCATGTCCAAGGAAGGGAAATGCATTGGGTGATTTGGATGGAAGAGCCCCACAGGGAGTCTGTTCAGACTTTTAAGCTTCACACCTCTCATAGTTCAAGGATGCCCAGGCCTGGCTTTGGGTTATTTCAAGCAAAATCTTTTCAGGTCTCCCTCAAATAGGTGCAGCACAGGGGGCAGGCAAGGTTCACTCCTGGGTTGTGCTGTAGGGTATTTCTTTCCTCCAGGGAATCACAGATTCACAGAATGTTCTGCGTTGAAACAGACCCACAAGAATTATTGAGTGCAAGTCTTAAGTAAATGGCCCATACAGAGAATGAGCTCACAGCCTTGGTGATATTAGCACCATGATATGACCAACTGAGCTAATGTCAGAGTCAACAGAATCCCAGAATGGTTTGGGTTGGAAGAGACTTCAAAGCCCACCTCATTCCACCCCTGCCTTGAGCAGGGACAGCTTCCACTATGTCAGGTTGCTCCAAACCCAGCCTAACCCAGCCTGGAACACTTCCAGGGATGGGGCAGCCACAGGCAGGGCCTGTGCCAGGGCCTCCCCACCCTCACAAAGAACAATCTCTTCCTAATATCTAATCTCAACTGCCCTCTGTCAGCATGAAGCCACTCCCATCTGTCACCACATGTCCTTGTACAAAGGAACCAGATCCAGGACTGCTCTGTCTGATTCTGGTGCCTTAATGAGGTATTTGACAGGTTGGAGTGACACACAAAAAAGCCAGTGGCTGACAGGTCAGTGATGGATATCTTGGAGTGGTGCATTGTTTAGATTATCAGAGCTGGTTAATAAGTAACAAGATCACAGCCTGCTGATGCCCGTGTGGGAATGAGGTCCCTGGCAGCAGCCTGCTCTGGGCTGGAGGCAGAGCAAGGAAGAGTTCCAGTGCCATGTGACAGAATCGTTGGATCCCAGGTGCAGCCAGCTATTGGAGACGTGGATCAGGAATGCCTTTCTGCAGCTGTGTGCCTCAAGCAAAGCCTTCCTGGTTGCCTGAGGATTGAGATTCCCTCTGCATGGGATTGATGTAGAAAAGTGAGGATGATAGAAAACTTCCCAGGTATAACTCAGTGCCAGTTCTGGTGCCCATCACCAACTTCCGGTGCAACTCAAGGATGCAAGTATCCTTTGGGGTTCATGGTGGGAAGACTGAAGCTGCAATGGCCATTCTGAGGCAAAAGCATTGAGATGTGCCACATGTTTGTCACGTAGCTGTCACATATCACCTGTCTGGGAGTGGGCCACCAGCTCTGGATGACCAGGATAATGTGTGCAAATTGATCATGCAGGTAACGTAGACGACCAGAGAGTTGCCTCTTGATTTTAGGAATGTGTGAGATTGCTTTATGCTGAGGACAAGACAGCTGGTGTTGGTGTCTGACAGCCAAGCTCTGTGTGATTTAGGAGGTCTAAATCTGTAACTTACCTCGTCAGCTCTCCACTGGCGAATATGCTTGATGTGTTCTTCTTCTGTGCTCTCTGGGAAGGTGTACCTGAGAACATCCCTTCGACCAAGCCCAGTGCTTGACATGGTCAGAACAGGAGTTGGTGATTGGATCTCAACCAGACACAGCACCAGAAAAATGCTGAATGATCCCAGACTGGTTTAGCTCGCCAGGCAGGACCTGTCCGGCTGCATCAGCTGGGTACAAAGCTTGAGCTGGTCAGCTGTGCCAGGGAAGATTCTAATTCAGCTTCACACACTTTGGCTCCACTCCTCTCTCAAGCCTCAGTGGCCTTGAAGAGGTACATTAAAACCACTTGGTAGCAGATTGGCTTTTGCTGCTGTTTTTTGCTGTATTGCTTGATTCAGGTTTTACTGATGGGAATAGGTATGCTCAGGGAGCTGCATCAGCTTTTGGACTCCAACAAATGCTTTAAAATGGTGTAAATCCATGTGTGGAGCTTTTCACGCTGCTAAACTCTATGTTCTGGTCTGCTTTTGCTAGCCTGGGGTGTGGATATGTGATATGTGGCCAGTGTTTGTGAGAGAAAGGGAGAGATCCCCTCCCTGGAAATGCTGACAACATTCCTCCTTAGGCAGCCCATGGAGATATTGGCTTTCTTGCTGCAAGGACACCTTGCTGCGCTGTGGTCACCTAGGTGACCACCAGGACCCTCCAGGTCTCCTCTGCCATGCTGCCTTCCAGCTGGAGGGCCACTAGCATGTATGGGTGGAGTTGTTTCTCCCAAGATGTAGGACTCTGCACTTCTGGAACTTCAAGGTGTTCTTGTCAGGCCATTTTTTCCAGACTGCTGAGGATCCTCTGAATGCCAACACAACCCTCTGTTATACCCAACAGTACTCCCAGTTTTGTGCCTTCATCAAATTTACTGAGAGTGCACCCTTCTCCAACATTCTGGTCATTAATTAAGAAGTTAAACTTGTTATGCCTGGCTTACACCACTAATGACTGGCCTCTATTTGTGCCACTGATTTTAATGCTTTGAGCCTAACCATTCAGCCAATTTTCAATCCAACTTGCTTCACACTTATTTAACCCATACTCCATTAACTTGTCTGTGAGGATGTTATGGATAGAGTGTCAAAATGAGGTGATGCTCCAAATTTGCTACAGTGAGGTAAGGGAGTTTTGCAGCTCACCTCAGCTGACTGTGACCAAACCTAATGCTTCACTTCCAGAAGTACTGCCAGTCAGAACCACAGTTCCTCTGGAGGTGTGTGGAGAGCTGGCAGTGGTAATGGAAGTATGGCAGGACTGGGAGAGAGTGATATGGTGGGAGGGAGCCTGGCTGAGGACACACCTCCTCTGGCCAGCTATGGCCTGACCTGTCCCACAGGCAGGGTTTCTGCAGCAGCAAGTCAGCCCTTATCAACATCCGTGGCCACTCTGCTTTTCATCATCTTGTTTTTATGAGTGAGAGAAGAGTGGAAAAGTCTGTTTCAGCACAGAGCACCACAGAGTCTGTCACAATCTTGGACTTGTTAGCTGTGGGCAATAGTTTTGGGTTTGTACAGAACAGCCCACCAGCTGAGCTGGTATGGGAAGCTTCTATCTCTGCATTTGGGCCTGTAAAACTTCTCTAGAGAAAGCTGCTGTTTGGCACTCATTCCCCTGTGTGGCTCTGGGATGGGGTTGGGTAGGTGGCTGGAGCAGAGTCTGCCCGGTGTCCGTCTCCCTCTTGTGGTGTGACTCCAGCACAGCCACACGTGCTGCTGTGGAAATCACAGCAAATATTCAGATATCCAGTTTCAGAGGGCTCACAAACAGCAGCTCCCTGGCTCTGGCACAGTTCAAACACCTTGTGCTCTGAGGCTATCTGCTTCTCTTTGTACTGCTCTTGATGATGTATTCTCCCAAAATTACCAGTTCTTCTAACTGGCATACACAGCACTTCCCTCCTTTTCCTGCCTGCTCTGGAGACCCACTTTCCTTTCTGTCGCCTTGACATGCTCTCATGACTCACCTCCTCAGTCCACGCAGCTCCAAGAGTGCATAAGTGATATCTGGAAACCAGCTTATTGATTAGGAGCAGCAGTCTCTGTGTCCCGGGATTGGAATGGGGCAGGAATGCGTGAAGAGCAGGTGGTAGTTGTCCTACAACTACAGTAGTGTATAAAAAAGTTCTGCTCTGTCATGACAAAATAAGTGGCAACTTTAGAGAGAGGTGTAGGCTCTCTTCCTGGAGGCTGGTGCTGTGAGTGCTGGGGTAGAAAACAACTCCTCTATTTCAGCTGCAAGTTTTCCATGGTATTTGTTCAAAATGTTGCTGCTGGTGGGAGTGGGGAATTGTTTGGAAAGGCACTAGTTAGCCAAGGCCAAGACATGCCAAAGACTGCAGTGGTGGTTCAGCAGCTTGGTGATGAGGACCTGCCCTTGGAACCATCCCATCCACAAGATGCCCAGGATGTCCAGCTCAGGAAATGTGTCTGAGGCTCCAGGAAGGACCAGACGGTCACGTGTGTCATAAACCCCAGTGAAATATAGGTCTAAGAAAAGCCCAGTATATTATTTTGGCTGGGTCCCCTTGTTTGTTTTTGTGTCCCTTTCCATTTTCCAGTCAGATGGATCAATTTTTCCAACCAGCATTAGACATTTCTCCAGGCTGGTCTGGCTGCCTCTGGTGATGAGATTGAGTCGCAAGACCTGGGACTCAGGGGCTGAGAGGGAGAAAAGCTTTCTGGTTCATGCCTGAGTCTAAACTTCGAGGCTGTTTGTTTTTCTGGTCATCTCTAACACGGCAGACTGGATCATTCACATTAGAATGACAGCCTTATAGAATAGTTGTTCAGAGAAGACCTCTGAGATGATTGAGTCCAACCATTATATTGGAACAGTCTGAAACACTGGAAGGGTTTGGAAGCCTGAGGTTTACTGTATTGCTGTATTTCAGTAAAGATGGAAAATTGAAACTCAAATAATTCTAAGTTTCAGCTTCAAACCCCTCTCCTGTTCTCCTAGCTCTAAGGAAAAGCCCACATTCAAAAAGGCTTTTTCTAAACCTACCTCAAGGCAGTAGGATCCTGCTAGAAATGACAAAGCTGGTCTTGCCTCTTTTTAGAAGAAAAAGACTTGCCTCTTTTCAGGACACAAGAAAAAGTGATTTTCTGCTTCTTCATTCACTTTTGCAATTTGAGAGTCAATCCTCTTCCCCACATCTACTCTCAGCTTAATAAACTTCCCTGCCCTTTCTGCTTCCCTTGCCCTGATGGAAGGGCTGTGAGTCTTACCCGGGGTATGGCTGCTTCCAAGGAAACAATCCATTCTCACAAACCTGTATGTTGTAGGAGATGTACGTGTTAGGCCTTAACATAGAGCAGAATATTATAATTCTTTGAACAAGAAACTCTTTCAGCTTATAAATCCCAGTGATGACTAGTTTCTTGCCAAGTAGTTTTTACTAGAAGTGGAAGATGCTGTACCTGGCATGGGTTGCTGATCAACAAGAGGAAGAGGACTGGTAGCATCCAGAAATGAACCTTCAGACAGTAGAAACAACTGAAAATTAATACGGATAGAGGAATGGATAGAGAGAGGGTTACTTTGGCTTTGGGTGGTTATGGGATTTTGCAAGCAGTACTACAGAGTGACATTTTCATGCACAAGCACAAACAGGTATAAATCCATTTGCAGTAAAGACGTACATTTTGGGGTAGGCAAAAGAAAAAAAAAAGTCACATGTATTGGGTAACTCAATTTCTGTGAAGGGAAAATGTCCTAAATGTGATTTAATTTGCACAAGTGAATTAAGTGCACTTAGATACAGTAAGAAACCTTCACTGGCTGACAGTTTGTCATCACTTCTGACCGCTTTGTTTTCTCCAAAGACAGAAAGTCTCTACTTGATTTCTGGCTGAGTGGTTCTTCAGAGCAGAGATTTTTGGAAGACAGAGCAACAGACCTGTCAGCACTTGGCTGAAATGAGGGAAGTGTGGAAAAGCAGTGTCAGGTACAGGACAGGGTGTACCGGGGCAAAAAGATGCCAGACTAAGCTGCACAGGTCAAGGATGCCTCTGTCTCTATGTCTTTGTCTTTTGCAACTCAGTGCACAGCATAGTTTAATTTGCAGGGGCTGGGACATGCTAAACAGCCCCAACAATGGTGCACTTCGGGTGGTGACGTAGTTGGATGTTTTTGGAAGGGCTTCTGCACACACTTGGTGCTTCAACCCTTCTGTGCTGTGTGAAGATGCACATTTTGGGAGCAGGGGTTTGTATCTGCCTCAACTGCCTATGCAGGAAGCTACCCCTGAAGGTGAATGTGAGGATGCAGTTCCATGAGACGTTAAGCTCTTGAATGCACAGAGGTTACTGAGTGCACTCAGGAGCTGCTGAATGAGAAGTAAGAGACACTCAAAACTCATTGCCAGGCAAAATGTGGTGGAAAAAACCTTTGCTTCCCACAGAACCATCCCATGTCTTATCCCACCTCTGGGATGTGTGAATTCCAGCTGTGGCAACAGCTGTAGGAGTTTGTAAAAGACCCCTGAGAACAGTAAAATCAACTGCAATCCAGGGCTTGTTTCCTGTTTGAACTACTTCCATCTCCCAAATTAAAAGTGATGAAGAGGAAGAGGGAGTAAGGGAACAGTGTTCAGCAAACAGGTCTCCCTCTCAGAGTGGTGATATTTCTGCAACCCTGGCACATGTGATCTACAGAAAACATAAATCATTTTGCAATGTTGGGCAATGTCTGTCATGGCAGGCTGGAGATATCTGGGATGGACAGAGCACAGAGCAACTCCTCAGGAGCTGGATATTTTTAGGAAATATCTTATTCTGACAATTTTTGAAGTTTTGGGTTTTTCAGCTTGGTAGGATGGTCCCAGGTTGCTGGAGAGCTCCTTTGGAGCTCTTCCTGGTATTTTCTGGTGCCTGTTAGGATGCTGGCTGGCTCCCTGTCCCAGCAGCCTAGGTGCTGGGGAGAGATGCATACTCTCCTGGGATCTGATGATTTCAGGCTCCTGCCTGCACTGATTGCTTGCAGGTATGGGAAGAAGAGATGTCACATTGCAGAAGGGTAGAAAAAAAAGGACAATATTTCTTTTAAGCTCATTTAACAGCAATGTTGAATAGAACAGGGAGTAGGGCCCAGGCTCTGCTGCAAAGCAGCTCTGGTTACTTGAGAGTAGAGGCAAACAGGGAAATCTGTTCATCAGGCTTCAACCTACCATGCTTTGCCTGGCCTGTGAGTGCCATGCAGTGCTCAGCCACTTCTCCTCATCACTTGTTGGAAGCACAGCACTGGGTTTTCCAGGTCTGTAGCTTTGGGCATCCTCCCTGCTGTCACCACCTGCTGTTGGGGTCTCCCTCTGTGCTGCACTTCCCATCAGCTCTTGACCCTTGTGAGGATGTGATTAGGTTTCAAAAAAGATCAGGTGATGGAAACTAGTTTTAGAGTGGATATCAGGGAAAAAAATCATTATGGAAAGGGCTGTCATACACTGACAGGCTGCCCAAGACAGTGATGGGGCCCTGATCCCTGGCAGGATTTAAATGCTGTGTGTATGTGGCACCTGGGGACACGAGTTAGTGGCAAATTTAGAAATGCTGGGGGGAGTGGATGGACTTGAGGATCTTAGGGGGCTTCTCCAGTCTAAAGGACTCTGTGCATCTGTGAATCAGGAGGGAAACTTTGTGCTTCAGCAACAAGGGTGCTCCAGTGCAGGTGGCAGCTTGGCTCTGACCTGTGCTACAAATGTCCAATCAAATTCCTTCCCTCCACATTCCCTTCCTGCAGCTTTGCTAATTGTTCATGAGACGTCATTAAGAGGTAAGTCATCCTGGAACCATCAATACCCAAGCCAGGCCATCTAAAGGACTTGCCCCAGTTTTTTCTGTATGTGTTTTGTGTCTGATCCTATCAACAGAAGCACCTATGTCTATGGGAGAAGAGTTGAGAACCTGCTCTCAAAGAGCACAGTTGCCTTTGTTTTTTTCTTTTAGGGGATATGAAGCAAATACAAGAGTAAAAAATAATATTAGTAATAAGTAAGAATAAGCAATAAGTAAGAATTTTTCTTGGAACTGCATAGTGCATATACTATTTTTTACACTGAGCTCCACTGATAAAGAATTGTCTTCATCCACTGGGAAGCTCTCTTGCAATTCCTTCACTTTGCTTAGTCTGTTCTGCTTTTCAATTTTTTAAGGCAAACTTTTAGGACTTTTTTTTTTTTTTCATGTGCTATGGCTAGGCTAGGTGTTGGTTTGTACAGGAACATTTATTTAATGCTATTTAAGATGGAGGTGAGCTGGCTCTAACTATATGAGATGCCTTTTTTTTTTTCTCCTTTAATGGTCATATTTGTTTTATGTTAGATCTCTGGGAGCTGTCTCAATATTATTAGTCCCACTGAAAAGTGTACATTTTATCTCTCTTAATGAAAATTTTTATAGAACTTTCTAGGTATCAGGCTGCTGGGCTACCACTGATAGCTTCAGTTAGTGCTTTTATTGTCTGCTCTTCCCTTGCAGGAGACACTTGATTTGTCTTGCCTGTTTTCAAGAATTATTAGTACTGGCTATAGTTACTCAAATCTTTTGATTAGCTAGAGACTTAAAAAAGCTGTTTATACTCTATTTTTTATGGAAGGCTTCAACTCTAGAAATTGGTTTACTAATTGATTTCAGGATGGATTTTCTTGTGGCTGAAGAATTAATGCCTGCAGTGGCACTTAAACGACAAATCCTTTCCAATAGCCATATTGTGCCTGGGCTTCACACTTATTTTTAGGAAAACAAACAATATGTTGGGCATAACTAATTGCAGTTGGGGTTTTTCTTCACATATATGGTTCCAGCATTATTTTTCAGGTTTTTTTCCAGTAACTTTGCATTGATGCTATTCAAATATTTCTCTAATGCTGTGCATGGGCTAAATTAAACTCTTCATGAATAAGCTCTCCTAGTTTCTGTGTGCTTCTTATTTTATTGACTGTTGTAGAGAGAAGATCTTCAGACAGTTATTCTGCCTCTCTTTGTCTCTCTACAGCAGCAGCAATAGGGGGATGTCCCTGATCCTGCAGTTTGTAGTGACCGCGGGAGACTGTTTTGGTGCTAGTATTGGTTTGCTGATATCATGGCTCAAAGGATGTCTTGGCAGAGAGGGGAGGAAGTAGGACCTAAATTTCACCATCATTCCTGGAATGGTCTCCTCTGTTTAGAGAAGCATCTGAACATAAAGAACACCATATTTTTGTCTCCCAGGAGGAATTCAATCTTGGATGCTGTTTCTAGGGGAGATTTAGAGGGGTGACAGATGCTGGTGCTGCTGGATTTTTGGTGATAAAGGCACAAATAATCCCAGGAGCAGCACCCAGGCTCACCTTTTTAAAAAATAGTTTTTGGAGCTGGGATCTTACCTGCTCAGAAATACTCACATGGATCTGCAAAACAGCCCTACATCATGAGGCAGAGGAGACAGCATCTGATCTGAGTGTTCGTGATTGCATAGTCCATTTGGATTTTAAATTTTCACATCTCTTGGGTCTGTGGCTTTAAATTGACCTTGAAAAAAAACTTTAGAGTGAGGAAGCCTTTCTGTCAGTCTTCCTTCACAGAGGTTTCGGAAAAGGTTCCTGAGAAAATCCTCCTTAGGGCAGTTGGAGCTTCCTTGTGCTTGTTGTAAGGACTTTGAGGAGGCATAAAGTAGCAGTGATTTGTCAGTTTCTCATGGTTTAATGGAAAGGATCTGCTCTTCTAGGAAAGGAAGAGAAAGAACTGCCACCAGCAGTAAATGTTTATCTCATTCTTTACATGAAGTTTTTTATTTGCCACTGGAGAGGAGTAGGGATTCAGACTTGCTATTCTGCAATCAACAGGAGAGAGCGACCTTCTATGTGTAAGACAGAAGATTATTCAAGGAAAAGAAGAATGTTTGATCCTTGCTAGCTAGTCACTCTTCCAGTCTGATTAAAGCATATATGTTCATTGCCTCGGCACTTAGTGAGGAGCCAGGAGATGGCACCAAAAGTGCTACAGGATGTGCTCTGTAAGAATATTTACCTGTGTGTGTTGTAGCTGTTAAGAGGTATTAAAAGGGTTAGACATTGATGGCACACAAGAAAGGAAGAGAAGTCTGTTTATTTCACTTTCAAATATACATGCTCTTAATTTGAAGTGCAGCTCTTGACTTAGTTCTTACATTATTTATTATTATTAGACAGCAATGCCTTCTCAGCATATTTATTTTGTTAAATTACACCTCTGAAATTAAATGCAGCCTCTTGTCAGCTTTAATGTTCTTCTACCTATTCTTTTAATTATTATTGATAAGAGGTGACTTTTAAGTTAACAGCCAGTGGATTGATAAGGCGGCTGTTATTATGTTACCTGAGTGCTTTTTGGGAAGCTTAGCTCAAGGGCAAACGGTGATTTCTCCAGTGTGGAATGCTGAATCCCCAGCCTGCAGACTGCTAGGCAAAAGTGGTGTTTGTGGCTGTGCTGTGCCTGCGTGACGTTTGAAAAACTGCCCTCAAAGCGCCCCCACGCTGCACAGCTGTGTGTACCTGAAATCAGTGAGCGTGGCGGCTCTTCGGGGTGCACAGTGGGGTGCCCCCAGTGCTGATTATGGAGCTGGTAGAGGGTTTCTGCTCCTTTCGCTTCTGCTCTTCTCTCCTGCTCTCTGAGGCCCTTCTCTTCATCTTCAGGTAGTAGATCCGGTTGGCTTCTGGGTGGGTGACTTTGCAGAGGGGCATTTTGTAGATGGCCGGGTTTTCTGACGTGATCAGCAGGAAGAGGAGCGCGGAGAGGCAGAAGGGCCAGGTACACACCGGCAGCCCGAGCTGGGAGGGGACAAAGCAGACACGGGGGTGCACTTTGGTACCGCCTTTTGGTCTCTTTGCTTATGTCTGCCTGTGGCTAAATTCTTGCATTTGGGAAGTTGAGAGGGCCTTGCCTTTCCTGAAGACACAGTGGCTACCAAATGTCGATTCAGCTGCCCACACAGAGATCTGTTTCCCACCTGGATTGTGTGGGGCTGCACAAAGCGTCTGACACTGCAGACCTCAGTCCTGTCAGAGATGCAGCTTCAGTGCTGGTGCTGAATGGAACCTGGCACCAGCATTGAAGCAACTGGATCAGGTTTCAGAGCTCTGATAACTGCAAGGAAAGCCGAGACACCCTGCTCACACGTAGACCCTTGAATTCTCTGATAAAAAGAGTTTAATTCTACCCTCCCTGATCTGTAAGATATCATGTATGGAGAGTGTCAGCCACTCATATTCACTCTCCCCAATGAGTATATGACACTGGCATCACATCCAACCCTCAGCCCTCTCTGTCCCCCCACCTCTGGACCTGGATTGGGGTTTTCCAAAAGCAAGATCATAGGGATAAAGAGTAGACATCGTTTTTCCTGATGCTTCCCAAAAGCAGGTGTGCTTAAAGCAGCCCATATGCAGGGACCTACATAGTACTGAGAGGGTGTCAGATGAAAACATTCAGTGCATGAAGTTGCTAGCTCTAATCCTTTTTTCTTTTAAGTTAGTAAATCAATTTAATTAAAATATGGTTTTGCTTTAATCTCTCAGATCTTAAAGAAGAAACAGAGCCTGGCATTTCTGTCTTTACTCCTTGCTTGATTTGTACAAACATAATAACTTTGTACTTAAGAGAACAGTCTCCCCCTCATTTTAGTTCTCATACCCCGTTCAAATTTCAATAATAGCTGTGGGCAGGGTTGGAGAAAGACCTTGAAAGAAGAAAATGAAAATTTAGATCATTTGGAACTGCTGAAAGATAGTGTTCAACTAAGTACTTAATCTCAAACAATATGCTGTTGCTGTAACTCACATCTATGTGCACAACCTTGTTGTGGGTAACATACTCCAAAGGTCTTTGAAATCTTATTATCAGATATTATCAGATATTATCAGTCTTCAGGGGCACAATTCAGCTGACACAGGGTTTGTACAAGACCTGCCAACTGGCTGCAACATTCTCATTTCAGTGTTGTCAAAGCTGACATGGAGAATTTTGAGATATTCCCTTAACATTACATTTGAACACATCAAGATGGAGATTAAAAAAAAAAAAAAAAAAAAAAAAGATAAGGNTAAAATTTTACTTTAAAAAAAAAAAATGGGGAAAAAAAAAAAAAAAAAAAAAAAAAAAAAGCTCAGGTAAAATACAAATCCCCACACTTACCACAGAGAGGGCATTAGCAAGAGCTGCTCCAGAGTAGGCACAAAATAATGCTGAGAAGAGAAGACCAAAGAGAGCTCAGGATGAGGAAAATATTGTTCAATACCAAAAAAAAAAAAAAAAAAAAAAAAAAAAAAAAAAAAAAAAAAAAAAAAAAAAAAAACATTTCCAAAAACACA
>VWYP01005623.1:88805-101048 GCA_013400435.1 Pycnonotus jocosus
AAAAAATTGTAAAAACCAAAAAAAAAAAAAAAAAAAAAAGGAAAAAAAAAAAGAAAAAAGAAAAGGCAACATTGTCCAAATGCACAGCAAAATATCCTCCCAGCTACCTAAGGTGAAGATTGCTGCTAGAATTTGACAAAATTTCCCAAGAGAAAATGGCCTCAGTTTGCACCAGGGGAGATTTAGGCTGAACATCAGGGAAAAAATTTCTTCACAGAAAAATTGTCCTGGGCAGAAATGGCATTCCCATCCCTGGAAGGATTAGCAGCTATATGGATGTGGCACCTGGGGACATGGGTTAGTGGTGGCTTTGGCAGGGCTGGGGGCATGCTTGGACTTGATGGAGTTGTTTCCCAACACAAATGATCTGTGACTACATTTTGTCCTATCTGCTCTGTAGAGGTGGATGGTGAATGAAGAACATGGTTTTGTCAAGATGAAGTGATGGTGACATTTCCTTTATCTTTGATTTTTTTTAAAATTTGGCATGACCTTACCCACATACAGTGGGAATTGCAGAAATTCTCCAGCAGTGCTGGACTTCAGAAATTCTCTGCCCTGTGGCTTCATACCACAACCAGTTACCAAGGGGTCTCCTTGCCCCAAGACACCAGGGATGGCAGAACAGGAGGCAACATCAGGCACCCAAGGACTAAGTCAAGGAAGGAAAAGCTACTGGAGAAATTCAGAAACTGTGCTCAGGACATTGAGATAAAGATAGTTGGAGCCTGGGCATATCTTCACAGGAATGTCTTAAATGGGAAATTTCTTTTCTTAAACTGTTCCCATAGTGCCTGGTTTTGGCTGCTGTTGTATGTAGGGTCTTTGGGTAGATGGATTTTAAACTGACCTGGTGCTACAACTCCCTTCTTACAACACATTTCCCCCAGTGATACATATAACTATGAAAAGGCTGCTTCTATGAATCTGTTGAGTTGCTAATTTGTTAAACACATTCCTGGGTTAACTTGTGCTCATTTCATGAACAGTACTTCCACCCTTTGGAAATGTTTCCCCGTTGTCAGGGTCTAACACTATTCTCTCTGTACTCACGCAATCAAGCGCAATGCTGATGCCATCAGAGAAACAGCTCTTGCACAGTGCCTACTTCTGGGATGATAGAGTGATGGCTGGCTCTAAACATGTGGTCCTCATAAGCTGCCCAGCTGCACAAATTTTTGCCTTCCTTTTATGTAAAAGATACTCACCACAGGCAAGTGACAGCAAATGTGTCTGCCAGGTCAGGGCGTAGAACATGCCCCCGATGGCGATGCAGGCCAGGGCACAGTTGTAGTTGTGTAAGCCAAGGTAGATGCTGTCAAACGGGGATGCAATGCTCAGGGCTGCAAGACAAAGGGCAAGGCTGTGAGGTCAGTTATGAGAGGAACCTGCAGGAGGAATCTGTTATCTCTTCCTCATAACATCAAGATAGGTTTGTCTGTTCTCACCGTGCACATGCAGAAAAAGGAGGATGTCAAAGGGGGCTCATTATTTTGGAGCTCTGATAATGTCCCCACAGTGGAATTTGGCCCAGTCTCAAAGTTTAATTAAGATAAAACTTCTTGTGTATTCACTGAGTGTGTTATATCCACACACGCAGGTGGAGGATCCAGCCAGAGCATGGGAGAACCTTCTCACCTGAGTGTCCTCCTTGCAGAAAGCTGTGATGACACACACTGTTTAAACCTCATACATACCCCAGTTTTCAATATCAGAGGCACAACTGCATGTCTTTTGTGGGAGCAAACAGAGTTTTCCATTTTTTCCTAGTGACTTTTGTGAGATATGGTCTAGTTAGTAGAGGTGGTCACTTCACCTGTGAAGTGGAAGTTCTCCACAGGGAGAGCTGGGGATCTGCCCCAAATCTGACCTCTCAGAAACCTCTGCAGGATTTCTCACAGGCTTCAGGAGTACCAATAAAAAGGAAAACTCAATATATAGTGCACAGCCCACTTTCCTGACACTTGTAATATTAATGCATTTCCTCCTATATTGTCCTCATCTGTCCTACCTTTTATCACCATGCTTGTCCCCAGAAACTTTACCCTGACCATTCCCTTCTAGACTGAGTGTCACACCTGTAAAAGACCTGCTATATGCTCTTAGCCATACAAACTGTAGACAGTTTTTTAAAAAAACCCATGAATATAAGACAGCTAGATCTTGTACAAATTACTTCAAAGCACAGGGAACTTGTTCAGTCACTGCCTTTTCCAAGGAATCAGACTACTCTTATTCCACCATCAGTATTTATTAAAATTGGTCACTTAAATGGCATTAATGTTGTCTAACCACTAGAGTCTGCTTCATGTCTCTCAATATTGTTTCTCTCTGGTTAGTGGAGAGACAGGACACTTTTAGTGGCATTCAATTTGGTATTTTGGCAAATCCACAGCAGGACTGAGCAAACTGCATCCCAGAGAAGTTTCTCCTCCTTGGCTGATTTGTTCTGAGGCAGACCTTTGCTTGTGGTCATCATTTAAAGCCATTTTGGTGGCAAGAAAGGAGTTCTGAAAGTCTCCCTCAGTTTCCTTATCATCTCCATGGGACTCATCACTTCCAGTGGTTAGAGGGTTAAGTAAGGTGGAACAAACCACCTGGCTGAGTTACAAATCTAACACAAAATGGAAAGATTAAAGAAAACATGCTTCTGTTCTTGCCTGCACCATGTTTTGTGACTTTCACTAAGAGCTTTCAAATTTAGAGACAGTTTGAGAAATGAGGGTGTTGTCCCAACCACTTCCAAGCCAATGCAATTTTGACGTTTGGACAGAATCTGGCTTGGATTAAGATACTTTGGTTGCAAAAGTGATTTGGTCAGTATTTCTTACCTGCAAACATCCCCACGGTTGATCCAATTGCAGCATGTAAACAAATCAGTGGGGAGGAGATGAGCAGAGCCACCAGGAAAATGCCTCCAGTCCAGGGGTTTCCACAACCATACACTTGACCGATACCAACTGGGATGGATTGTAAGAGCTGCAGCAGATGGCAGAAAATGGCCTGTTATTCATTGTCTGTCTGTGCTCCGAGGGACACAGCAGATACTTTGTCCAAGCTATTGGCTGAAAAGGGAAAGAAGAAACTCTGACTCTGAGCTGGACTCTGAGTACCTCATAGAATCCCAGAATTGTTTGAATTGGAAGAGGTCTTAGAGATCACCTCATTCCACCCCCTGCCATGAGCAGGGACACCTTCCACTATTCCAAGCTGTTACAAGTCCTGTCCAACCTGGCCTTGGACAATCCCAGGGATCTAGGGGCAGCCACAGCTACTTTGAGCAACCTGTGCCAAGACCTCACCACCCTCACAGGAAGGGTTTTTTTCCCAATATCTAATCTAAACCTACTCTCTTTCAAATTGAAGCCATTTCTCCTTGGGGGGGGAATGGTTCCAAATGTCCCTCCAGGCTCTTGTAAGTATTGTCTCTCCATCTTTCCAACACAATCTCTTAGTTAAGTCCCCTCAAAGCCTTCTCCTTTTCCAGGCTGAATAAACCCAGTTCTCTAAGCCTTTTCTTATAAAAGATGTGCTCCGTCCCTCTGATCACCTTGTTGCCTCCTCTGGACTGGCTCCAGCAGCTCCATGTCCTTGTGCTGTTGGAGCCAGGGCTGGAGGTACCTCTGCAGGTGGGGTCTCACCTGAGCACAGGGGCAGAGGGGCAGAATTCCCCCTTGCCCCTCTGCCCATGCTGCAGGATCACCCCAGGGCAATGGGGAGGTTCAGGGCTGGGGCAGGTCCAGCTCTCACCTACAGCACCCCCAGGTCCTTATCCCAGGGCTGCTCCCTCTGCTCATCTCCAGCCTGGATTGATCCTGGGGGTTGCCCTGACCCAGGTGCAGCTCCAGCACTTGGCATTGTTAAACTTTGTGAGATTCCCACAGGCCACTTCTCCAGCCTGTCCAGGTCCCTCTGGATGTCATCCCATCCTCCAGGTGTGTCAATTACACCTCTCAGCTTGGTGACATCTGCAAATGCACTGAGGGTGCCCTTGATGCCTCTGTCTGTGTCATTAATGAAGATGTTCAATAACACTGGTGCCTATATGAACCCCTGAGGGACACCACCTGTCCCTGATGTCCACTGGGGCCCTGAGCCATTGACCACAATCCTCTGGATCAGTTACCCTGCTCTCCTTTGAGAAGGTGACCCTCCAGAGCTAGAGTCAGACATGAGGAGCCTGGGTATAAATGAGTTTCTGTCGGTTTGAAATCCTGATGTTTAGTCTGAATTTTCATATTGTTGCTGTGTTGCTGATGGTTTTTTAACCATATCTGGACAGCAGGAGGCCATATCCAGATGCTTGCTGGATGTACACTCAAGACAAGCTTTGGTACAACCCAAGTTTGAGTGGAATGAAAGGCTCAGGTTCTCTGCTCCCTCAGGCTCCATCAGTCTTTCTGCTGGATCAACCAGGACTGTCCCTGGGGATTCTGCGGCACTGTGTGTTTGCACTGAACCAACCCATGTACTTTTGTGAATTGCTCCTAAGTCATTCTGACCCACATGAAAGTGTCTCCCAGAGGTGAACCCCTTCATGCTCACCTTTTCTGTGAAATACCATAAACCTGTTGGTGTGAAGCTTACCAGTGGCACATTGATGTCAGACCAGGTGATATTGGGCACTGCAGCTACGGGCTTGATGAGAGTTGTGGGGAAGAAGGGATTGTAGTGTCCTGTGGCTGCCAGGTACAGGGTCACCGCAATGTTGAAGGGCAGAGTGAAAACAGGAAGGTCCCATTTGCTGAAGATGGATCCCAAAGCACTGGACAGGACTGGGCTGAGAGCAGGAGAAGAAATACAATTATAGCTTGTTCATCACAGTTTATAGTGGTGAGACAGCCTGCCTCTTTGGTCACAAAATGGCAATTTTGGCAAATAAATGCCAATACATTTCCTTGTAGCAACACCAGGTGGTGAATACCTTAATATTTTAATCTGCATCAAACAAAGTGCTGTCAAAAGCTGTTCATCTTTCTGAAAAATATAATCCCACATCTATCTATGCATCCAATACAGCATTTGAGCAAGGACAGAGATAGGCAATCTAACTTATTATTCAAAGTTAAAATTTGAACAACAAGAAGAAAAGGAAATTTTGGGAATGTCACATGAACTGTGGAGAACTTCAGATGGTCTAAAAAAGCTGCTGTCTTGAGGAGGGAGTTGGAAATTATCCAATTTGCTTTTTTTTGCCTTTGTTTTGTTTTGTTTTGTTTTTGTTTAAACAGTTTGGAGGATACCAGGAGATGACTCAGGAAGAGAAATAAAAGAGAAGAAGTGATCAAAGAGGGTGGAAAATCTTCCATTAAGAAAGATGGAAATATTTACTATGTTAGACACTATTTTTGGGGACTATGAGGCCCAACAGAATGTAAGGTGATGCGACCACTGTAGCAGAGCTGGGAAAGGTGTTGGTACCAGTCTTCACTCAGACCTTGACTGATGTAATTTTGTGCTGCCCAGGTACCATCCAAAATCATACACAATTTTCCGAAAACTGAGACTTGTTTTTGATTAGCTTGATTTTAGCATGTAAAATATTTGGAGTGAGACTTAACCTAGAGTCAGAGCACAAAAAACTTGTAAACTTTGAAATACTATGGCCTTTCCCAAAGTTCTTGTTTGTAGAACCTGAGATATAATCTTTGTTTGATCTGCTTTCCTAGGAGATTTCCAGACTGCCTGATTGCCACTTGAAGTGTGTGTCCTAGATGAAGGGCTTTATGGGCGCATACTGGCAAGGTAATGTATGATCTTTATGGGCCTCAGAAAGCTCAAGGAAGTGAAGAAATGGCCAGTCTTCGGTGCAAATGACCTCTGTTCTCCTTCCAGTGAAGCTCTTCTGCCAAAGGTGAGCTGGATAGCTCTTATGGTCTACTCCAAGTAGCAGTGAACATTACAGTTTATAAAAAAACTATTTAAACACTTTATTTTTTCAAGGAACTGCATTTGAGCCCTAGAAGGTCATTAAGCTGGTTATAATAAAAAAAAGATCCCATCCAAATTATTTGACATTTCTAAAGCAACACCTTATGTCCTGCTGTATAGATAATATCAGTGGGAAAAATGCTTTGTTCTCCCTGTGTAATCTCAGATGAAGCCTATTCTTTTTTTGACAAGTTTGATTCTCAAAGGAGTTTACAGATTTCCCTGCTTGCAGCAATAGGAAAAAAAAAATCAGTACTTCAGTGAAAATGGTGTCCTGATTTCTGTGCTGAAATACAAAGCTTCTGTCACTTACACATCTTGTCAGGAAAGAAGGAAGCAGTCAAATAAATGCTGACTTCTACAGCTGAAAGTCAAAGTATCGGTTAAAAAAATCACTGACGTGTATGATTTTAAAATATTTCAGCTCTGCCCTCAAGACTTGTGAACTAAACAATGAAGAAAATTTTGAACAAAAAGCCTCAAGGAATTCTGGCAGATAAGACAAACTAAACATTCTTGCAACATATCCTGGGTTCTGAGAGATTGTTATTAGATGACCTTTGCTGAGGATGATTAAAGAAATGAAATGTAAAACAAATCTGATCCTAAAAGCAGTGAAAAATCCAATAATGGCTTGCATCTTACTGCTTACAATGATTAAAATGTGACTATTAAATTAATTTCACTTAAGGCTGTTAAACAGATTCTGCAGCGCTGTTCAGATCCATATTTAAAAATGGCAAAATTTAATCCTGGAAGGACATAGTCTGTCCTTTGGAGCTGCTTGGAGGAATTAATTTTGCTGATGACTGGTTGTACATCTGAGGTTGAATTCAGCCCCATTCAGGATGGGCACAGGGTTGATTCAGAACCTGGATGAAGGGGAAGCGTTATGCTGGGTGCAGTGACCTCCAGCCCGTGCGTATCCTGCTGCTAAGGGCCGTGTTCAGAGGGTTGGGTGGGGCTGCTTTGCCTGTGTGCTATTGAGGTGAATAAAACCCAAAGACTCTTGGGTACATGTTTAAGGTGTATAACTGTGCTTTATCAGTTGTTGTATGAACCGATATCCTGAACAGTTTGTATCCCCATCTGTACCCCAGACCCTAGTCTCTTACCCTCAGACCATAGTCTTTTACCCCAGACTCTGGTTTCTTACCTTTCAGGTTGTATGTTGTATGCCCCTTTCCCAAAAACCCTAAGATCCTTCACCTTCCCTCTGCTGCTCCCCCTGCCTGCTCATTTTCCTACTTCTGGCTGCTCCTCTTCCTACTTCCTGCCGATGTCTGGCCTGCCTGCCAAGCTGCTGCCACCACCCCTATGGAAACTGCTGAGACTCCCATGAGGCTCTGCTAGAAACGGAACTGAATCACCATTAGAAATCGTCAAACAAACGAGCCGACACAAGATCTAGACCTGCAAAGGGCAGCATTAAGCCTGCAACACCTTAAGGAACTTGTGGATGACTTCATGTATTCTCACTATAATTTCAAGAGTGCCCAGCAGAAAAGACACCCCTAGACCAGGTGAGCCCTAACATGTTCTAGGATCTCCCCTGTGACCAAAGTCTTGGCTCTGCAGCAGCTGAGCAGCAAGACCAGTTTGGACCTTCTCCTCGGTGGAGCTGCAGTGGTATAGACAATCACTTGAGGTTTCCCATTTCAATAAAAGTTTTTAAAGGAGTTAATATCATCTCCTGTTCAGTTTATTTATAACACTATAATCAGTGTTTCTGTGCCTTCAACTCCTACCACAACCCACGAGCTCTGTGTGTTGACAAGCACAACTCTCCAGTGCCAACAAGCCTGGAGTTCCTGCTGTAGGCCCAAGAGGGCCTCAGTGTTCCTGAGCTTTTTGTAGCCAGACTCATCCTTCGAGGATGGTCCCTAGCAGTGGCACTTACCAGGCCATTGATATCACTGCCACAGGGGGGAGAAGCCACCAGTAGTAATCCCCTTTGTCGGAGTAGACGGCCATGAGCAGGCCCACCAGGATCCCATTGTAGCCGTGCAGCCCAGCTGCGATGGATGACCTGTGGTGGAAACAACAGCAAGGTGCAGAGGGGCCATCACTAGGACCCACTGGAATGCAATTTGTAAGTGGCCTGCTCCTGATGAAGGGATGCAAAAGCAGTGAGATTACTGCCTTGCACCTGTGTGTGGAAGGGGGGGGTCTGAGGACTGCTGGATGTTGGAGGGGCATCCTTGTGACTAAAAGGACTGACGTGATTGTCAGGATGGCTATCAGGGACAAAGAACTCTCTGTCTTCAGAAAGGCAGACTGCCACAAGGACAGGCCAGCTCTTCCTGGGCCACAGCTCTGTCTTCACCTGAGTCTTCTGTCTCTAATAAGGGGCAGTGACCCATCAAATAACATCACAACCATCAACTTTTATTAAGTGCAAGAGGTCACAAGGTGCCACCTACCTGTCCTGACTGAGGGCCAGCGCAGTTAATGTGGACACAGTGGTTCCAGTGCAGCCCGTGAGCATCCACCAGGGGCTCTGGATGAAAAGCCCCACTAAAATAATCAGCCCGCTGAGAGGATTGTTGACAAACATCACCTGAGAGGTCCCTCGCAAGATCCAGTCCACCAGCTGAACCATTAAGGGCTTCTCTGGAGGAGATCAAGGCAAAACACTGTTGTAAAGTCATCATTTTAGGAAAGCACAACTTTGCAGTCCCTTTCTGGGCACAGAACAGAGGTGGAATATTAACAGTTCTGTAAAACAACTCTCTGATTGATTGTTGTCTCTGCACACTTTGCATCTGGCACTTGACAACTAATAGGGATGGACTGGGCACTGCTATAAAATTCATGGAGGGACAGACAAGTGATTTATTTATGGTGGTGAGAGAATAGTCAAAGTATTGCATGGTAGATCACTTTGGATTCTGCTATAAATTCAATAAGGAGACAGACTCTTTTTGGTATATGATTCAAATTCAGAGGAGGACTCTGAAAGTACTTTGTACATTTATAGGGAAATATGAAAAGGAAGCAGTTTTGGTGTTTTAGGAAGAAAATCAGCAACCCTGAACATGGAGGTATGGTGTATATAGGAGATAGGGTCAAAGGTTTCTAAAAAGTATTTTGAGAGCTAGAGAGCCTAAATTAGAAAGCAGTAATTATAGTTTGGACTGTACTCAAGGCAAAGAGGCATTTCCAGAGGACAAAGAGTTATTGCTCTTTAGAGAAGGTTATTGAACCTGGGCAGAGTAAATAGACACCAAGCACAGATACCTCAGGTGAGTTCAGGGGGAAGGTGGGATGAGGGCACTTCAATAACTTTTTGCTGCTGGTTCTCCTACTGCAAATTGGCTAGAGTTTTTCTTCTGCCTCTCTTCTGGGAAAACTGCAACCATTTCTGAACTGCTGTGTGTTATTAAAAGATGATGCAAGGAGAATGGATGGGAAAGAGGAACTGCTTGCATGTACATGATGTTCAGAGGTTCATGCAATGTACATATGTAGTTTTTATCTTCTTCAAGATTTGAAATTAATCATCTTAATTTGATTGTTCATCAGATGCAGTGTAAGGTACTTGGGTATATTTTTTGAATATGGGCAATGACTTACTCCTAAGAGCTCCTTCCAGGCAGGATTAAGGAGGAAGAACAAGAAGGAGAAGGAGGAGGAAGGGGCTCCTTAGAGGAAAATGACAAGGCTTGTCTAAACTAATCTTGATTAGTATTTGATGTTGAACTATGCAACACATATCAGCAATAGATTTAGTTTCAGACACAAGTATTAGCTGTAAAAATTCAAATATAACCAGATGACAGTGGCCAAAACTTTCCAGAACATTGAGTAAGAAAAGCTGTGTATAAAGCATGAAACACTAGAGTAAAGAGAAAGCAGGAGGAGATATTCCCCTGTGTCTGAGGATCACATTGGCCTGGCTGTAAATGGATGTTTCCTATTTCTTTCCCATTACTGGAGGTGTACTGCTAACAACCTTAGCCTTGACAGAGGATCCAGTCTTACACAGCCTCTCAAACCCTCAACCCCAGCAATTATGGGCAGCTTGTACTGTCTGCTCATGCATTGCTCCTTTCTGGACAGTGAACCTTTGAGATCAGTCTTGGCTTCTATCTTATGGCATTGTAACACCCTCTCAGTGCTCATTGCTTCCCCTAAGCCTGGGAACTCGAGAGCCTCTGCCTCTGTCAGGAGGCAATTCCCTGTCATCAGCCCACAGATGATGAGAGATGGTGGCTGATCCAAGGCAGTTACAAATGAGACTCAACCCCCGGCCCTGCATGTGATTCTGGGCAGTGCTCTGTGCGACGTGACGCTAGTGACATGAAACTGATTAAGTATGAAAAACATCTTAGGACTGTGCCGAATTTTGCCTGCTGCCATAGTGATGGCCAGAGGATGCAGTGAGATTGTCTTTCTGAGAGAGATAATTAAACCAGAGTTTGTGATGAGCTTGGACCACACTGCATCTGCTTTGCCTCAGTGCATACTTTCACACAGTGAAACACACTTCACTGGAAGTACTGTTGGCAATACGGATATCACCAAACACATCCTTCTGCTTACTTTTCATCCATTCTCCATATTCTTTCATTTCTCCTGTGAGATACCCAAAACCCTGGTGGATCCAGTTTCCACTTCTCCACAGCAGGTCCTTGGCTCTTGGCATCTCCTTCTTGTAGAGTTCCCTTTCATTGGGATGTTTAGTCACAACGATCTCACCGAGCTCCATCCTCTTTTGGGTGATGGTAAAGGGTAACTGTAAGTCACAGAGACAAGGTGTTAGAAAAACCTTTTGGGTTGGGCTCTAACAACCTCAAGAACCTAGTGGTGATATCTTTTATCAAAGATGGGATGTTTATGGAGAAGGGATCTGCCAGATCCACAGCTGGGAGTGGTGTGCGCTGCAATGGATTCTCCTCCCAGGGAGGGGGACCAGACAGTGCCCTGCTGCTGTCATGGTTCTGTGGCAGAGACACAGAGCTGCAGAGGGAAAGAGAGATGTGGCATGGGTGCCTTGCAGCATCCCACCCTCACTCCAGCTCCTGATGCAGCCTGTGACAAGCTACTGGTTGGACGTGAGAGGTGACATCTGCCAAAACACTGAGTAGCACCTGTGTGCTAACCATGCTTGGCTGAGTGTAGCTATTGTGGCAGGTGCTGAGAAGGGAGCCCGCTGAAGTTTGTCCAGCAGTGAGCTGGAGGCAAGCAATGCAAATTGCCAGGACAGCAGCGAAGCGTAGGGGATGAGAAAATACAAGAGGAGAGGGTGAAGTGTGTGTCCTTTTTGGTGCTGTGAGTTGGTGCTTTTGTATATCACCAGAAATCTATGATGATCCTCATTCCACATCTGCCTTTGATAGACCATCAACCTTTGATGCAACCTGTGGTAGCATCAAAGCACTGCACAGAAATCAGCATCCACATGTGGCTTTTGGCGAGGACAAGAGCATTGGCTCAGGGCTGTGTGCTCCTTAGTTAGCAGGTGAATATTCAGCAGGAGTGGGGGTTTATTAATCTTCCAATTACAGTTGCAGGGCTTTGCTCATTAAAAGGTCTATTACCATATAAACCTTAAAGAGAAAATACACAAATACACTGCACTGCAGCCTGGTGAGCTACACTGCAGGTCACACCCTCAAAATTGCATCCCTGCTGCCTGAGGGAGCCTGGCGTCAGCGGTGGGATTTGCTCTGGTGATTCTTATACAGTGTGGCTGGGTTTCTTCTAGGTGCTGCTCCAAAGTGGACTGTGCTGTGAAGGGCTTGGCCCCTGTTTTGTGGAATATGGGCACCATCTTCCGGTGGGACCCTGTTTGTGGGTGGCTCAGAGAGGCTGGCTGTCAGCGGTGTTGGAGCCTGTGGCAGCAGCACGGAGGGATGCTTGGCTGCAGCAAAGGCTTCTTTGCAGAGAGGAACACTGACAGGCAGATGGCAAAAAAGAGCTGTGGCTCTAAATGCACTCATAAGAAAGTCCTCGAGCAACAAAAGCTGTTTTCCCTCTGCCCCTGGCAGCACCCTGGTTGCCGAGCGCAGCCCTGCGCATGGGCTGCGCGGCGCCTGTTCCCAGTGCTTTGGCTCTCTCTGCCGGCAGCTCTTCCCCGTGGCAGCCAGAGCCTTTGAGGTCACCTTCAGCATCGGCCTCAGCCTGGGCAGGGCTGCACCTGCGAGACAGGCTGCTGTGTGAAACCGTATTAACAAAACCTAAGCATCTGTCGGTTTTGTTGTTGTTGGTTTTTTTTTTTTTTTTTTTTTTTTTTTTTTTTTTTTTTTTTTTTTTTTTTTTTTTGTTTTTGTTTTTTTTTTGCCTAACTTGGGGGGGTTATTAAAGGTG